>JAJMGK010000048.1:0-75380 GCA_030575035.1 Suhomyces vadensis
GGGTCTTCAATTATATCCCCTATCTTTTATATTATCCTTATATTTATTAGTTATTATTATACCACTACTAGAAGACCAGCATAGTGTCTAATGAGCTTTTCTAATGAGTTTCGTACCAGAATGATAAGTCAAAATCCTCGAAGCACTTATACTAGTTTTCAAGTTTCTAGTAAGACTTTCTAAGGAGGATTTCTAATTTCCTACCCTGCAGCTTCTTTGTCAGTTTCTTAACAAAGGTCTAATAAGCTTTTCTAATGAGAGTTAGGTTTTGGGTTTTGGGTTTTGGGTTTTGGATGATGATGTCAATGAAGTATTCCAACTGGTTTTCTAATGAAGATTGTATTAAGGTATCCCATTGATGGAAAAATGTGTGTGGGTATATGTGATATATGTCTTTTTTTTTTATTAATAAATTTAATCTTTGGTTTTAGGTATTGAAATAGGTTCGAATTTTAGAATTAATCAATAGTCAAATTATTACTGGTTTATTGCCTGTAAATGTGAGTTTGATTCAAATCACTTGCACTTGAGATACTAAACTCTGGAAAATCTTAATGGCTTATACTTTTCTTTTGTTAAACATCACAACGAAGAATTGCCACCAAAGTTGTACTCTATGCTAACTTAAGTATCTTAGACCAGAAGAAGCCACCAAAGAACAAACTTTATGCTAACTCCGTTTCATCGATACCAAAAGTTGCCCCCAAAGTACAACTCTATGCAAATCCTACCTTTATGATATTGTTAGTAAGAATAGTTTCAAAACATTATTTAAAGCTCCGATATTCAAATTCCAAGTTAAGATTTACCCCCAAAGTATTACTCTATGCTAACCTCGTTAAGAATCCTAATAGAAAAACTGCCTCCAGAATAGTACTTTATGCAAACCCATTTGTAATCATTCCTCCTTTAAGAATTATCATAGAAGTATTAGCTTCATGCTTTTTCTTCCGTCAAGATTAAAAATCAATTGCCCCCAAAGTAACTCTATGCTAGCCTTTTGTTCAGATTCCCATTCAAGATTGCCCCCAAAGTAATTCTCTATGTAAATCTTTACCCTTCAACAAGTAAACTCAAGCTCAAGCTTCCAATAACCAATTATTTTTTTTTTTTCGTTTTGATTTAATACCTCAACTTTAAGCAACAAACGAGCATTATTTGATCTATCAATAATCCTATTTTCTTCCCTTGATTTCCAATTCCAACTTAGAAATAATATCAGACATTTTACCAGAATCGGTTTGAATTTCACATTCTTTCAATGGTGATTGTTTTGCAACAGTTCTAGATTTTGGTCTAGAAGATACAACACCTCTCAGTTCTCTTTTGAGTTCAGAAACTCTTGACTTATAAGCCAATTGTTTTGGTAATTTACTTCCAATCAATTCAGTATCACCAGTGATACTGCATTGACTGTTTTTGAAAAAACCGTCAAGCTTTGCAGCAATTGCGGAAGATTTAGTACCAGTTACCTTCTTCATAGAAATCTTCTTATAAGATGGCTTAATATTGGAAACCCATTGCTTCTTGATTTCAACCACAGGTTGAACTTCTGACTTTATGGATACTTCTTTATCTAATTCAGAGTCTCCAACCACATTCACTTGGTGGTTCTTGAAGAAGTTCTCAAGCTTTTTGACTATGTCAGAAGGCTTTGGGTTTGCTTCACATTGAATGGTTGATAATTCAATTTCAGTTGATTCATCAACTTTTAAAGCTTCATCTGACTGTGTTTGTACATCAGGAGTTACTGTAACTGGTCTCAGATTATGTACAACTAATGATGTAGTAGTTGGATCCGTAACTACTGCACTATTAGATGCTGGTTCATTGTCAACTTCAATTACAGTAATGCTGATGTCCTCTTCAGTCTTCAAGTGTTCTTTGGAATCAATTTCGTTTGCTAATTCTAGATTTGCTAAGTCAATCGAGATTCCATGCCCGGTTAAGCTTTCTGGTAATATAGCAGATCCAGCAACTAAATTATTCGAAAATACCAGCGGACACGTTCCACTACTAATATGTTTTCCCAAGTTTGACTCTTTTATTGATTCCAATCCATTGGGATCTGTCAATTCCAGGACACCACTTCCAGCAGTGCAAGGAATCGTACGAACCATAGCACGAATAATTTCGAGCTTTTCTGCCTTGTGACCATATGGATCATTTAAATCTTCTGGAATCCAAGGAACAAAACCTGGAATGTTCAATCCAAGAGGTACGAATGAACTTTCACTTGGCTCAGAACTTGAAGCAACTGAAAGATGTACTGACCGTTCAGTTTCGTAAACGTAATCTTCATATCCAGTGATAGGCATTTTAGAATTACCATTTTCGCTATCAGCGAAGAAGTCACCCCAAGCTCTCAGTAACTTGAATTTTTCGAAACTACTAAGGCTTGGAGCACAACCTGGATCAATTCCTGTTTCATTTCCGTCGTCATCCACTGATTCAACCGGAACAGGGTTTTCAACAACCTCGGTTACTTCTTGAATCTTAACTGTAGTGGCAGGCTCGATTACCTTAGAGGGAGAAGCATCTTTTTCACCCCAGACATCAATGGATAAGTCATCATTTACATAAACGGAAGTTGGGGCTGGATCATCATGCTTTTTATTTTCATTATTGGGGAATGAATGCATAGATTTGCCAGATCTAACTGATTTGCCATTGATGATAGAGTTTGTGTGATTGAAAGACAAATTGGATTTCCATTGAATATGCTGACTGGTTCCAGATGATTCCATTCTTGTATTGGAACAACGTTCCAGTCTTCCAAATCTAAGCCTTTTGAATTGCCTGAAAATGGAATGTCTAATTCTCTGTAATACAGTAAACTTATGAAGTTCAGAAATTCTGTTTTGGATATCGTTTCTAATTTGTACGATTCTCAAGTAGTAAGTACAATATTGAAATCCATGCTTAGCGATGTTCTGAGCTTCATCACTAAGTTCGTGTCTAATCTTGAAAAGACTCTTGACAGATTGAGCTCTCAACCAGAATTCGTACTCGTACTCGGTCCATCTTTCAGGATACAAAGTTTTACCATTGTAATTCATTTGGAATTCCATTGGATAAATCTTGTCGGTATGGAAGTTATATTCACCAAGAGCAGCAACTTTATAAGTACTTCCAAACTTTTTTGCGTTCTTAAGACATTCTGTAACTTCAGCTTTCTCAAAACCAGCAAGAAACTCTTGGGCAACTGGAGGAGTGGCTTGTTTAATAGACCATTGCCCAATGTTCATGCCTAAGACTCGGAGTTGAGTGTCGATCTTATCAAACCAGTGAACTGCCCGGATTGGTGAATTGACACTAGTACCTTGTTGGTCAATTGGACCTTCGGTCACAGACCCAATCTTGGGTCTTAATTCCCCAGTAGCAGGATCAAAGAACCTGTACGCTGGAACGGCTGACAATAAGCTTGTCATGATGATGATTCTTTTAATTAATTGACTTCAATTAATTAAGTGAATGTTTTGACTGTAAAGAAAAGGAGGATATAATTCAAGTTTACAGAGGGGATTGGGATTTAATTTATACTTCCCATTTTTGAAGTTTCGCAGCCATATTTTGCAACCACAAATGGAAAAAGTGTCTATATGGGGAACTCCGTCTATGACACAGACGCATTTAAAAGATTCGAGTCGCAATATTCGAAATGGGTGCAAAAAATCCAATTAGCACCCCATTATACGACAACTTAAAATTGAATAGTGCCTTAGTTATACTTAGTTATGGTTATATGGAAAGATGACGATTTCGATAGTTCACAGCTCCATAAAGTGCTAGGATGAAAAGATGTAGTCCCTTTTGTGGAATACTGTAGGTTTACATGGCCCGATCCCTTTGTAGGGTGTCCAGGCTGCAATTCACTCAGATGCTAGTTGCAGACCTGTTATACCACCATTGTCCCATAGTCCATTTCCAGTACCAATGCTAGGGCCATGGAGGACGGCTGAAGGGTATATTTTGTCACGTGCAATGCAGCACAATAGAGAGCATTTGAAAAGGTCGTGCACAATCTGTTTTTGGACGCGTTGGTGCCAGCAAAGAGTTCAAGAAGATGACAGTAAACATCATAGAATTATCAAAGATCATACTGAAGATGAAATACAGTGTCATTTTCTTTTTTGCTGCGCTTTTGAATATTGTGGCTGCCCATAATGTATTGATTGCACCATTTGGAAAGCAATGTTTCTTTGAACACTTGAAGAAAAACGATCAATTGGCGATCAGTTTCCAAGTCGGATCAAGAAACCCAAGTAATGCTGAGCAATATCAAGTTGATTTCCTGATCATTACACCTACTGGGCAAGTCGTATTGAAAAGAAATGACTTGGATCATGGTGATGAAGTTTTAGATGCCGAATCCAACGGAAAATACACTTACTGCTTCTCCAATGAGAAGAGTGGTAGAGTTGATTTGGATGTTTCATTCAATGTTCATGGTGTTATCTACGTTGATCTTAACGACCCAAAATCTGATACGTTAGATTATGCCATTCAAAGATTAAGTCAAGCAACCAATGATGTTATGGCGGAACAAAGTTATTTAGTCATTCGTGAAAGAACCCATAGAAATACTGCTGAATCTACTAATTCAAGAGTTAAATGGTGGTCTGTATTTCAAGTCTTGGTGGTTGCTTCCAACTCTTTCTTCCAAATCTATTATTTGAAAAGATTTTTTGAAGTCAAGTCAGTTGTATAAATCATTTCATAATGGGCAAATATTAAAATATGGTAAGTCAAGTATAATTTGATATGATTCATACGAGTACTACTGCTATAACGGATAAATGGGGCAACCATTTTTAGTTTAATATATAAAAAAAATAGTGTAACTGATTGTAAACATTGAAGCGTAGACTTGGTCTAAAAGCAGAAGAGACATTTTAATTTATGTGTTGCAAAATTATATACCGTACCGTGGCAATGTCAAACACCCCAACGGATAATCAATTAAAGGAGCGATAATAAGAGGTATTACTGGCTAAGCATGACGCCAACGGTGATTCGCCATAAGAATTCGCCAAAAATATGCCGAGTGATGGTAACTTGGGCGCTCTCTGGATGGTCGAGCAGTTGTTTAAGGAGCGAACCACTGGTTACAATAAGGGGCATATGCACAGTCAACAACAAAAGAGAGAATTTTGGTGCTACGATCACTGGCGTGTTAATCGCTAGATTCGTTCTAGATCTGTTCGTATTACTTGGCTTAGCCAAGTGATGTCTCGTGTCTGTTATGCCGAACAGTTCACTGCGGATGAAGTCGGAGCTGTGACAAGAAGGGTCAATCCATCACACCACCAGCACTAATCGAGCGCGCATTACGAAGGCGGATCATCTTCCCGCAGGCTCTTAACTGGGGTTCCCCTCCCCCTTTTGCCTTGCACTTTTGGCCCGAGCGGTAAAACCAAGGCTAACACGTGACCGTGCAATCACATGGATTCCCCTCTCGCACAAAGGGAACCCTACAACAGCCATCGGTGAGTGAGGGGCAATCACAAACCTACTTTACTGGAAGTCTGTGGTAGAAAAATGCCTCTCGGGTTCAAGGAGTCCGATTACGCCGAAAATCTGTAGCCGCTAATGACCTGCATTCACCAAATCTGCCTGTACCTTCCAAAAATCGTGTAGGTAAACCAAGGTGAAATCAACAAAAGCACTGTCGTGTGAGCACCGCCCTCGGCCCTGCATTTTTTTTATTCTCTGTTTCCGAGACTATATAATTAGAGCAAAATCTGGGGGTATCAGAAACTGGGGAAAATTAATAAAAAGAAGTGGCATATTCCGTATTTCTTTATTTTAATTTATCCCAACTTAAACAACTTTCAAAATGGCATCGTTTTTCCCAGGAATTAAAGAGTTACCTCCTGATCCATTATTCGGATTAAAGGCAAGATACACTTCAGATAAGCGCACTGACAAGGTTGATTTAGGAATTGGAGCCTACAGAGATGAACGTGGTAAGCCTTGGATATTACCAGCTGTCAAACAAGCCGAAGCCAAGTTGGTTGCCTCGCCTGAATATAATCACGAATATTTATCTATTAGTGGATTTGATCCTTTTGTTAAAGAAAGTGCCAAGATTATTTTGGGTGACAAATCAATAGCAATCACAGAAGGTAGACTTGCGAGCCAACAATCACTATCAGGTACCGGTGCTTTACATTTAGCTGGTGTCTTCTTAAAGACTTTCTACTCTGGCCAACACAAGGTCTACTTGTCCAAGCCTACATGGGCTAACCACAATCAGATTTTCACCAGCATTGGATTCCAGGTCGACAACTATCCTTACTGGAACAACGACACAAAGTCTTTGGATTTAGAAGGCTTTTTGAACACCATTAGAACTGCTCCAAAGCAATCCATCTTCGTTTTGCACGCCTGTGCTCATAACCCAACTGGTTTAGATCCTACTCATAGCCAATGGTCCACCATATTGAAAGAATTGAATAACAACAAACATTTGGTATTATTTGATTCGGCATACCAAGGATTTGCCAGTGGTGACCTTGAAAAAGACGCTTTCGCTATTAGACATGCAATTGATGACAAATTGTTGGAAACTCCAGTTGTGATTTGTCAATCGTTCGCCAAGAACTGTGGTATGTACGGTGAAAGAGTAGGTGCTGTCCATGTTATTACACCACCAAATGTCACTGGAGAAGCTGCTGGCCCATTAATTAGAGCCATCAAGTCTCAATTAAACAAAGTTATTAGATCGGAAATTTCGAATCCTCCAGCATATGGTGCCAAGATTGTTGCAGCAATCTTAAGCGATGCTTCGTTGAAGCAACAATGGCAAAAGGATTTAACCACTATGAGTTCCAGAATTATCAGAATGAGACACTTGTTGAGGGGTTTATTAGTTGAAAAATACAAAACTCCAGGTAATTGGGATCATATTGTGAATCAAACCGGTATGTTTTCGTTTACCGGATTGACACCAGAAATGGTTGCAAGATTAGAGGAGAAACATGGTGTTTATTTGGTCAGCAGCGGACGTGCTTCCGTTGCTGGATTAAACGAAGGTAATGTTGAAAAAGTTGCTAAGGCAATTGATGAAGTTGTAAGATCATTATCTAAACCAAAGTTATAGAGATCTCATGAATATTTATTTATACAGAGTAATTTTTTTTTATCAAAATACTAATAATATCTCCTTTTATTTCATTCCTTTATTATCTATATAACTTTTAATTTGTACGCAATTGATTACATTGATTAAGCTAGGTTTAAGTCACTTCTATTTTAATTCCGTTTGTTTCTTGGAGTACTACAAACAATAAATACTATTGTAGATATATATTAAAATTAAAAATAACAATATATAAGGCTAGAAGCATGGTTTTAATTGGATGATTATCGAATAACCGATTAGGATAGGTCATGTACAGTAGACTATGATTTCATATGTACGATTCTTTTTAATGTATATGTTGTGAGTTTAATGAAGTGTACATTCAGATTTACTTTTTTCTGAAAGAACAACCTTCGGTCAACTTAGCCTTACCACCAGCTGGAGTACACAAGACAGTGGAACAAGAGTCACAAGTGACAGCACTTTGAGCGTGGGAGAAGATGGTGGTGATGTTTAAACATCCTTGACATTTAACGTCCATGAAGTAAGATCTTGGAGATTGAACCAAGGTCTTCAACTTGTGCTTAGAAGCTTCAGAAGCTGGAGATGGGTGTAACAAATCTTGAACTAAAACCTAAAGATAGTTAGTAAACGCTTCCATTTCTTGAAGAGATTCAATTGAGAATAGTTATTGATCACCCAAACCCCAAGATTGCTCTTAATTCATTGAAATACTTTTGTTTAATAATTGAATATTGGTTGATGTTTATTGGATACTAGATGGTCAACATTTTGACCTCCGGTACTAGCCTGATGTTGCTTGAAATTACATTTGCCTTCTTCCGTACATTTAATCATTCTTTGACATCAATTATGGGCATTCTTGGGATAAAAGTTTTATTAAAGTCTGACTTTTCACTCTTCGAGTGCATGGACATGCTAGTGTACGTCTGGGTGTTGACTGATTTCTTCGACTGATAATTTTTCACAATTTCTCCCTACTGATCCATCTCTTATTATTCATATTGAACATACCATATTATCTCTGTCTTATTAGATACTATCTTCTAACTGTTTGACGTTCCTGAATTTTTTTCATGTAGTCTTTTCCTCACACATTGGACCCAAATCGAACGCTGGTCGTATGTGCAGGATTACTGATAGAACGAGCCATTAGGGCTTTACTAACACGTGAATTTTAAATGTGTCTCGTGACATGACTGCGATAAATACTGGAATATCGCGCGACATCCTTGGGGTTCAAGCCGGCACTGGCTTGCTGAACTCTATTCAATACTTTTACACAAGCATTATGGTAATTGCATTATCATGCCGTTATTTCTATGTTAGTTAGTTCAACCTTCTCTGTTTTTTTTTTTTTTGTCTCTATTCCCTTTCATTGTAAGACCAATTGCTTTTCAATTTGCCTACAAAGACCAAATTATTAAACAATATAGGTATTTATTTAGAATATACACAGAAAACAAGGGTGTATAATCCATCGGAAAGTAACATATTAATCGTAAGTTTTGGATCGTTGACTAAAAAAAATAGAATTCTAGATTTAGAATTCTAGCCACAACTGAACGGCACTTGCGAGCTGAAAAAGAACCATTTCTGACATGAACACGAGTTGATTCCATTGTCACTCGCACCAATAAACATATTACTACTTGATTAATAGATATTTAAATATATATACTAATTTAACATAATTTAACTTAGCCACATTCTTCATGAACAGCATTTCATCTGCAGAAGAAGTTTTTCGCAACCAAAACTAACAAAAAAAAGATTGCTCCAAAACCTTAAACAGACAAACCAACAAGCAAAGAAAAACCATCAGCACCAGCGAGCACACCATTTCATATGGGTTTAGGACTTGCCTCGCTATTTTCGTTGCTTCAATTTTAAGATGATTATAAAATACTAAATAACTAACTAATAATAGAGACAAGAAATAAAAGTTTGTAGACGTCAAAAAGGAGAACGATAAACTATAAACATATGTAAGACAATAAAAGACCATATGAGGTAAAAGGTTACATCTATATAACTATTTTGAAAACCCGTAAATAATCTTTCTGTCACTCAATCCCAACCCTAGTTGTATTGCGCAAAATTATAAATCGACACTAGGGATGAAGAAATTGAAAACTATGTCTATAAAGTTGACTCCAATTTGCCAAAATTTATTGGTATGTACAATTGATGATGTTGGAAAGTGATTCTTTTGATTTGGTTGTGTTGTTGTGCCTTTAAGGTTTTTGCTTAAAGGTTGTGGAGTAAGCAATGAATTGCGTACCATGAAATTGTGTGGCCATTTAAATTGTATAAATATTCGATAGGTTGTGATTGCAACAGTATCATGTAAATGTGATACCTCATACATGTAATGGAACAATAAAAAAAAATGGAACTAAGGTGAACGGAGTGGGTGAAAATCAACAATTTTAAAAACTCAAAAAACGATTATCAATTGACAAAAATAAAACGACGGGAAACAAATCAATTTTTAGATTTATTTACCACCCTTCTTTGGCTTTCTTGGAGTTGATACTGGTCTGTTATTGGCAACATTTGATGGAGGGAATCTTGGTTTTTTATCAGCAGGTTTCAATATTTGGAAAGAACATAATAAACTTTCATCCACACTCATCATGGCACCAGCATTGTCGAATTCACCACAATAGTTAGGAGCTGAGAATAAAGTTACCAATTGCCTCTTTGAGAAGAATTCATAACCATCTTCCACCACTTGATGGGCTCTACAGATAAGATCCATGTCATGTTTCTGCAAGAACCTCGATACCACGTCGGGTCCGAATGTGAATGATACACCTCTATCATTTTCTGACCAACCAGTGATATCTTTATCAGGGTCAGACCATAATAAGTCACACAATAATCCAACATCGGGAATATCGGTTGGTCTCATAACTCTTCTGATTTGTTCCATGGAGTTTAAATCCGGTGATAAACCACCATGCATGGTGAAGATCTTTTCATCGATGATGGCAGCAATCGGTAAACAGTTGAAACAATCAGTGAATGTTTTCCATAATTTGATATTGTATCTTCTTTTACATTCATCGTAGAAACCGTAAATTCTATTGATAGAAGCACATTCGTGATTTCCTCTCAAAATGAAAAAGTTTTCAGGATATTTGATCTTGTAAGCTAATAATAAGCAAATCGTTTCTAATGATTGTTTACCTCTATCGACATAATCACCAAGGAAAAGGTAATTAGCTTCAGGTGGGAAACCACCGTATTCAAAAAGTCGTAACAAGTCATAATACTGTCCATGGATATCACCACAAATTTTGATTGGAGCTTCCAATTCTAAAAGAATTGGTTGTTGGATGAAGATTTCTCTTGCTTTGGTACAAAGATAACGAATTTCATGTTCTAAAAGCGTAACTTGTTTACCGGGTCTTGAGCCTCTAACTTCCAATAATCTGTCGACTATGGAGTCGATATCAGCTTCTTGATGATCTGTTGACATTATGCAGAGGTTCTGGCAATTGTGGCCTGTGTAGTGGTAGTTGTTTAGGATAGGTTAATTTAACAAATTAACACAAATTTACGCGAATCGAGCAAATCAATTATCGTGTAGGCGTACAAAGCAAAGTTATGTAATGGAAGGGGTTGAAGGTATTAAACGTTAACGAGTAATGGAACCGACCAAATTATAGATGCTTGATGAAATTTAAAAATGTGTTGCACCGGTATGACCTTGAGCAAAGTTTGACGACAGATACGACGGGCGTGTACTGAGGGCAGTAGGGTCAGTAAGGGAGGTGAGAATAACTTAATAGGGATAGCACACAGGGGAGGAGTTGTGTGTTCTTGAGTTTAAGGAATTTGATGAGTGGATGTTCTATTAATGAACGATTGTAGATATATGGACGTTGGACTAAGATTTAATTATGTCCTTGTCCTTCTATTTTCCAGTGGGAGGACTATAGTTAACGATGTGTTGTAAAACAACAAATGAGTTTTCAGTTTGATGGAAGAAAATTTTTTTGGGTGGTGCACGAAGTGTGTTTTAGGGGGCAAGGCCTGCGTAGGTATACAAAGGGCGCACCAGAGGGGAG
Organism: Suhomyces vadensis; assembly: GCA_030575035.1. Classification (NCBI taxonomy): domain Eukaryota; kingdom Fungi; phylum Ascomycota; class Pichiomycetes; order Serinales; family Debaryomycetaceae; genus Suhomyces; species Suhomyces vadensis. Next base: position 11,188 of record JAJMGK010000048.1, read on the forward strand.
GGGCAACGAGTATAAGGATAGGGAGGAAGAGTCTAGGAAGAGGGGCTGGGAGGTTAGTAACAATGATGAAACAATTCGAATCGTCAATGTAGCATAATACAACAAAATACGTCGCGTAACTCAATTGTCGATCCCAGTAGATTGCTGTGCTTATGGGATAGCGCGGGTGGCGACCAGTTTGTTTGCCAGAGGATGACCTCGCGTCGGACGGCCTGGGCCGACACGACAAATGATGTTTTGCTAAGTTTGGTGTTTTTGCCGAGGAACTATATAGGGTGCAACATCTCTATTTAGCGACGTAGACCGGTCAATAGGATCATTTCTTTTCTCTTTGATGGTGACAGCTTTAATTGCAATTGACTACAGATAAGCTGGTGCTGGTGCTGGTGCTACTTCTGTTGCTGCTGCTAACCTAGCTACCAGTGACTGCTTGGGCGGGGAAGTAGTTCCAGTAAACTCCCTCCCCGACCTATCAGTTTACGATTGTCATGTTCGCGATCACATGATATCGCCCCATTACTGTTTGTCTTTGGTGCTGGATGTTCTAACTCGGGATCGTGTGCACCAACCAGCCCACCCCGAGCCGATCCGCTAAAAGTCAGGTGACCCAATCATATTCCTGTGTGCAGTACTATCATAGCACTCATACAACACGCATCGTATCAGGGCAGATGTCAATCACGGTCATCGATGGCCACACCACAGAATAAACAAGGGGGCCCACCATTTAATAATAATTACTTGGTGAAACTCGTGGCTGAGTCGGACTCAAAAGCATGTTTTATTTGCTATAAACCGGCATCAACTGTCCTTCTTTCCGAGAATAGTGTTGACTTCTTTTATATATGCCCCAGCCATCTTAAAGATGATCATTTTGCAAACAGTGTCAAGCCTGAGGAGTACTCGAAGTTTGTGACACAGAAAATCAATCTTGATTCTAAAATAGATAAACTCCAAAAGCAAGCGGATGAGGTAAGGCCATATAAGTTGACATCGTTTGTAAATGGATATCTTGGGCGTGGAAAGAAGTCTGACGAGAAAGATGACAAGTCAAAAGATTCTGAAGATAACAAAAAGGATGTTTCGAATGCAGTCAGATACAAGACTCTAACTGAAGAAATCACCCAGCTTAAACTGGACCTTGTTAAGGTCACCGATTCGATAACGGCGTACAAGTTCAAAAACTACCAGTTAAACAAAAGTATCTACGTGACACGGGTCCAGAATTTCAATAAGGCCAAGTTCAATAGGGTGAGAAGTCAAAAGATTCAACAGGACACTGCCCTTTTCCCGTCCGTGCCTACAAACAAAATTGAATAAGTAGATTTTTCTTTGTACTATTCACGTCGTATGCTTGTCTATATACACAATATACCAGTCTCTAATTGACCACCTTTTCATCTATCCAGTTTTTCCAGCCGGCGATGTTGTCTTTCAATACCGAACCGGCGACAAAGTCCATACCACCTTCCAACTGATCAAAACTAAATTTCTTATCTCTGGATGTAGAAACCACACCTAACCAGAATTCTCGAAGAGTCTCGTGGGCAATGTTCAATTCGGTTTCTTCGTTTTCCTCCTTGTCGATACCTGAATTTTTGCCGACATTATTCAATTCATTCTGGACCAATTTGTTGATTTCAACTTCCAAAAGAGTTCTGATTCTCTGTGCAGAAATGGATTCAAATAAATCGCTCTTATTTATGGAAAACAAAAAGTCAACACCATTGGGTGTTCTTTCAGTGATAGAAAACAAGTTGAACAAAAACTTGGAGATTACTTCTATGTTTGCATTGAATGAACTAGATGCGGAATCAATAACATAACAGATTCCCTTGATTTTTCTAAGAGTGATGTCTTCAAACATTAGCTTGTTTAAAAGCTGAAAGTATTTAAGATGACCAGGGTAGTCGATCAACTGAAAGTTAACAGACACCCCAGTGCTGGAAAATGGCAAGACCACTTCACTGAAATTGGGTTCTATGGATGAAACTGTGGTAGTTAATGGTTTAGATTCAGTGTTATGGTCTTGGGAATCTTCAATTAATCTGTAGTAAAGCCCGGTTTTACCTGATCCATTATTACCCAAAATCAAAAAACTAGGCTTGTAGTAAGGCGAACGGCTACCGGTGGATATTCCGATCTTTCCTGATTGGAAAAATATCGAAACTAACACTATCACTGCAGCCACAAGCACACTTGCCAACACTTTCTGAAATAAATCCATCTTGTATGCTGCTTCAATTATATAACGGCGATTGCATTTTTTTGAACAATCTAGATCGGGTCGTGTACGAACCACATACACACTTAAGAAGCTGCCTTTACGGGGTTTGATGCAACCACTGTACAACACTACTATAACCATGGAGAACCCACATGAGCAGGCGCAGAATGCGCTATTGTCGAGAATAATCAACAACATGGTAAGTACTACATGCAATGAGAATGAAGAGAACGTGTACTAACTAGAATAGGAAAATTTAAACGAGTCGGTAGTAACAGTAAACAAGTGTTTACAGGAGGTTGCAAGACACAATTTGGACACAGAAGTTCTTTCACAGATGTGGGAAAGTTATCTAAGAAATGCAGAGTTCAATTTAGAAGCCACTGGTGAGAAAAAGAAGCCATTATAGAGGATGAAGTGCCGAGTAGAAGATTATAAGCCTGGGTACCCAAACTTGGATTAATCAAGAATATTGACAGAGATTCTAAATGAATTAATCATTATATGTATCTAAGTTGATCTAGACTACTAAAAGTTCAGTATATTTGAGTTGCTACTAAACATAATAATACCTGTGTCAGGGTTATACTGTGCTGGTTTCAGAGTTGTATCATGGTACTTTCTGATTTGTGTAGCAGTTATTGTTGTACCAGAGTTTTAGATTGTATCATATTTGTATCATAATTTTAACATAGGTATCGCAGTTTGTAACTTGTAACTTGTATCTAGATTTGGTTAGGTTGCTTTTATAGTCAACATCCTACAGTACTCATGTTTTGGCTACAACCACGGCGTAAGGGCCCCCTTTGCATCATATGGTAATTTATTACTATTTAAAAGTGATAAGACGTATAGTACAATGGTTCTAGAATCGAATATGTAGTGAAGTTGTTGGATATCGAATTATCAGGCAGAACAGCTTATTTGAATCTTTTAGTATGATGTCTTTTCCTTAATTCAGTGATGAATTCAAAAGTTATTCCTATATTCTGTGACACCAACGGTCATTGTTTTAAACTTGAATTTAGTTTTGGGTTGGCAATAAACCGAAACGCTTCTTCAAAGTAACCCTTTGTCTGGAGTACTTGTCATCTGGAGAGAAACGAGCTGGGTGAGCAGACTTGGTGATTTCACCATCTTCGACGGTCTTTTGCAAGGTGTAGACTCTCTTGCCATCTGGCCCTAATGTGTACATCAAATGCATCTTGAGGTATTGACTAATGTAGTTGGTTGGATAGTTTAGTATAGAGCTTTCAGATAAATTTTCATCAGATGGGCATGTGCGTGCGCGACCCGATTATCGAGATGAGGCTGCCAGAGCGCAGTTGCAGCATAGAAGTAGTGAGAAAAGCAGAGTGAAATAAGAGTGGAGTGGAATAGAGTGTACTAATATAGAAGTAGAATGATACTAGAGCAGAGTACAATATGAGGAGTGAAACCGGGCGCCGTCAAGTAGAAAAAGTAGAAGAAGTAAAAAGGAGTCCGTCTGGTACACGAGTAAAACGTCAAAGCCTGGCCCAGACCATTCTCTGAACGGCTCTCAAATACACTCTGATACGCTACCCCGTTCAGCATAATTGCAACCGTACATGCTAATGATATAATCCATAACCCCAGGTTGTCCGACTTCGTCGTATTGCCAAATCGGGAACCGCTTTATGTGCAGGATTTTCAAACAACCTTCAGCGTTGAACACAGCCAGACGTGATCGTAAGTTGTATAGATTAGCACCAGCAAGGAATGCCTCCTAAGAAAGACGCATTTGCCGATCTCTTTCTGTCCGCCAGTAATGGAGGTAAGCAGAGCAGCATGTCAATGCTGGAAAGGCAAAAACAGCAGCAAAAGCAACAACTGCAACTGCTGTTACAGCTGTTACAGACTCCAAGAAACGACAGTTTCTCCAACTTAGACTTTTTGTCCAATCAACCTTCAAGAGAGCAATCCACATCTCCTTCAAAGAACCTATACTCCAATGTTTTGTCTCCCAATGTATCTTCCAAACCAATTCGGTCTGCAACACCGTCATCAGTTTCATCGGGATCATCGATACCAAAGCCTATAGACAATGATCCTTTTTCTATATTTGAGAAGAGCACTGTCAATCACCAGGCCGAATTAAAACAGTTGAATGGCTCTTCTTTGTTGGATGATGAATTTACCGATTTGTTTCCTGCCCCTGCTCCAGCCCCGCCCAAAACTGCCAGTCAAGCACCTCCAGCACCAAAACCAACCCAACCTTCAAGACTTCCCAGAAACCCTTCATCATTGCCTTCCAAGCAAAAGAAAGACTCCAAAAAAGACTTATTGGCGGAAGAATTGATGGCCATGGGATTTTCCATCGAAGATGCCAACTTGGCCATTCGCGAAAAAGGCTCTAATCTTGAAGAATGTATCAATTTCATTTTGAATAAGAACACGGAAGTTGGGAACCAGCATAGTAAAAGCCAACGGAAGTCCCGGGTTCGTGAAGGTATAGATTTCAATGATTTAGGTGTAGACTTATTCAATCGTGCTAACGATTTCATATCAAAATCGAAGCAAACAGTGATGAGAAACTTGGAGCTGCTCCAAAACCAAAACGGTTCAGGATCATCGAGCACCTTAGGAAGTCCAGGATTGCCTGAATGGATGAAAAATCAGGAAAAATACAAATCGGAAGCCGTCGAAAAGAAATACGGGGGCAGTGAAGAGTTGGATTATGGCTCTGATTCCGAAAACTTGAACCATGAAGATATACAGCGGTTTATGCGGGCCCAGAAGGACAAAGACCGTGAAAGATCAAAGAAGCGATACGATGGTTTAAAGGAAGCCGCATTCAACAAGATTTTGGGTAAAGAAGAATCCGGATCAGGCTCAAGGGCTTTTAACTCTCCTGAGCTCAATAATGATATTATCGATAGGGAATCAAGAGGCTCCCAAAGTCCACGTGTAGTCCCTGAAAAAGCTGTGAAAGGTCTTCCAAAAACTTCTGGAGAAAGTGTCAAAATTACAACTGAAAAGCGTAATGGTAGCGATCCAGCTAAAAGACCGGCTAAGCCACAAGTCCTGGTTCCGGTTGAGGAATCGTTCGATTTATTGGGAATTTCGTCAGACCCTGCTGTAGGCACCAGCAGTCTTAAGTCGTCGTTGCGTGATAACTCGCTGTTGAACCAGTTTGACGAAAACGACTATACCACCGCTAAATCTTCAGCCCAGGAGGCGTACAGAACTGGTGACTACAACGGTGCCCGTGAGTTGTACCTTGTATGCTTGAATAAACTTAACAGCAACCATGAATTACGGGTAGTCATTTTCTCAAATTTGGGTACAGTCAACAAGCAAGTTGGTAATTTGAAAGAATCGTTGGAAAATGTAGACGCGGGAATTGCATTGATTGCAGAAGAAGAGATCCAAAACAGTGCATACACCATTAACCAAAAAACAGTCAAATATTGGTACACCAAATTAGTGACTATCAAAGCAGAGGTGCTTGAGTTATTGGAGAAATATGACTCCAGTTTGAACTATTATTCAATACTAATCAAAGACTTGGGTGTGGTGGATAAGAAAATCATGGATGGCAAGAGAAGAGTCGACAAGGTCGTCCATCCTGAAAACTACAAACCCAAACCACAGGCCAAAAAACCAGTCGCTCCAGTCGCAACAAGGAAGCCAGACCCACCAGTAGTCAAAAAGCAAGTGGTGGAGTCAGATGTAGATCCGTTGGTTCAGGACCAGATCAATATTCGGGTCCAAAACTGGTCTTCCCCAAAGCATGGAAACTTGCGGGCGTTGTTAACAGGATTGGATGCAATAATACCTGCATCCATTAACATGAAGCCAGCGTTGAGAAATTTGACTACTAACGAGTTAATGCTTCCCAAACAGGTCAAGATCCAGTACATGAAGGTAATCAGCTCTATTCATCCAGACAAGCTTGCATCTCAGTGTAAAGACAACAAAGAGGCGGAGTTGATCTGCAAGGCAGTATTCATCATATTAAATGACACCTGGGAACTGTTTAAGACCGAAAGCGGAATCTAATTTTACTAAATTAATACACAACCAGATACATCTAACAACCAACACACCACTAATGCTGTAGATTTTGCACCCAAACGGCCCTTACGGCTAATGGCGTTGTCACGTGAAAATCGTTAAAACAATTTGACGTAACTACGTAATTAGTACAAGCTCCTTGTTGCCACTAGATATCATGAGTCAAGACACCGAGGAGTACAAAGCTCTCACTTCGACATTGCTGGGTTTCTACAACTATCATAAGTGGGAGTACAAGCAAATAATTGAGCCAAAAGCTGCCAAGTATGGGTCGCTTAGTAAGGAAGAGCAGGAATTGATCCCATGGTTTCCCAAGTACATTGAAGACTTGAAGATGTGTATATCGATGAACCAGGAGTTCACGCAGAAATTGGCAGTATCTATATCCGAAGACTGGGGAGTCTCGTCGAATCCCTCCGCATGGGAGCCTGCTTCCGACAACGAATACGATAAAGTACGAGCTACATTGTTGCAGTATTCGCGAGAGTGGTCTTCGGAAGGAACAAACGAATTGATGGTCAGCTATTCTAAAATCGTCAGCGAGTTGACAGAAATGTTTCCTGACATCAAAGAAAGACAGGCTATCAAGATCCTCAATCCTGGCTGTGGTTTGGGAAGATTGGTGTTGGAATTGGTGAAACAAGGGTTTTGGTGCCAGGGCAACGAGTTCAGCTATCATATGCTTCTAGCATCGAATTTTGTGCTTAACCATTGTAGGTTCGTACATCACTACTCATTGTTTCCGTTTTTGCACAAAACTTCGTACTTGGCCAAAAGACTAAACCAGATTCGACCCATCACCATCCCCAACGTTAGCCCGTTTGAGCTCCATGAACTCTCGGTCAAAAACCCTGACATTCCCTACGCAGATTTGATGTCGATGACTGCTGGCTCATTTGTAGATTTGTACGGGCCAGAGAACTTGAGTGTATCCAACACCTATACCCAAGACCCGGTAGCTTCGGACTTTAGGCTGTCCAATAAAGAGACGTTTGACGTCTTGGTGACTGCGTTCTTTTTGGACACGGCTAGCAACATTATAGACTACGTGAAGACCATACACTCGAGCTTGAAAGAAGGCGGGATCTGGATCAACTTTGGCCCGTTACTCTGGCACTTCGAGGACGAGAATTACCTTAACAATTCGTCTACAATGAAGGGCTTGGAGTTGTCGAGAGACGACTTGATACATTTGGTAGAGAATATGGGCTTCGTCTTTGAAAAGAGAGAGTCAAACATTGAAAGCACCTACAGTGCCGACCACAAGGCGTTGGGTTCGTTCGTGTACAAATGCGAGTACTGGGTGTGCAAAAAGTCTAGTAAATAGTTGTATATATTAGTTTAAGGACTTGAGAACATTTTGGTTCAATCTTTCAGCGATGACTTGATCGGAATCAGTCAAAACACCGGCCAACTTCAAGAGATCGCTAGTATTATTAACCACCTTCTCCCAGTCAAGGTCAGCAGAGCCGAGCTGGGTATTAAACTCGACAGTCTTCAACCACTCTCTGGCATCTTCAGCAGAATAGTCGAGATTCTCACTAATAAAAGTCACAGCTTCTTCGTGGTTTTGATTAAAGTACTCGATCCCCTTGTTTAATCCTGCAATAAACTCCTTGATCAATTCAGGCTTGGATTCCAATAATTGTGCATTACTGTTGATTACCCATGATGGCCATGGAGTGTAGATCTCGCCAATTTTTTTGATTTCCTTATTGTCGTAGTACTTTTTGGATGTGAAGTGTTCCCACATAAATGCATCACTGTTCAATTCAGGCTGTTCATCATACTTCAAGTTGACGGATTTCCTCAAGTTTTCAAAGTTAGATAAAATCGGAAAGTCTGAATAGAATGGCTGGGAAAACTTTAACTGGTGGGCTAATACGAAACTCATAACGTAAGATCCAGATCCAATTCTGGAGACTCCGATCTTTTTGCCGTGCAATTGGTCAGCACTGGTCAAATCAGTACGGTTGTAGCCAGTACTGATAGCCCAGCATAATGGGGACTTGACATATGTATCAATAAGTTTGTAGGTAGGTTTATTACCCTTGGCGATATCAGCAACAAAGGCCTCGGTTAAGCCAATGGCAATATCGACTTCGTTGGCATTCAACAAATTGATCAATCGGCCAGAACCTTCAATGACTGGAGTCAATTTGATCTCGAAGCTGAAAAACTTCTTTTTGATTGCAAAGAATAACGGAGTCGAGAAATGCTCTGGAATGTAGGCTACACGAAGTGACATTTTGGTGGTGTCCGGACCTTGAATAGATCGAGTTCAAAGTCGGATATAGCTTTGCTGTATGCAGGCGGACAGTATCTGTATCGGGATATTTCTTGAAGAAGATTTTTGGATTGGGGCCTGGGTGTAACATGGCACCCGGAAGGGCCAGGAGTAAATTGGCCCAGCTATGTTTGAAGTATTCTACAGTTTGAATTTTATCTAGTATGTGTATGCGTTCCTATAAAGAGTGTGCCAAATATATTATGGAGAATTAAAGGATGGAAACTCCAAATGGTTCCTTCCGGAACTGGTAGTCTGTATCTAGGGGGGATTTTCTGGGTCATATCAACAGGCACAGTCTGAACTTCCATTGGAGCTGGAACCCGCATTAGTGGTCAAGTCAATCCTTCCTTGGCTGTTTTCTCTTATGGCTTCGGGTGCACTTGCACTGGCATCAGGAATCTTGCTTCCTATTCCAATAAATACATCGTTTACATTATATGACGTTTTGGCACTGGTTTCAAAAAATAATAACCCCTCTTCCTCAGCCAAGTTTCTGCCTTCCTCCACACTGACTTTTCTCAAGCTGTTTTGTTCGTCTTCATCATCACCATCCACCAAATCGTGTTTGTTTCCGACCAATGCTATTGTGATGTCTTTCGATGCCTGTTCATGTAATTCCTTGACCCAGTGTCTGGCCTTGATAAAGGAAGCTGGCTTGGTGATATCATACACCACCAACGCAGCCTGAGCATTACGGTAGTACATTGGAGCTAACAGGGCAAACCTTTCTTGACCAGCAGTATCCCAAATCTCATATTTAATGGTTCTTTCGCCAATGGTACACTTTTGAGTAAGAAATGCTGCTCCAATGGTAGGTTCCTTGTTCTCCTGGAAATCGTTGCTCACGAATCTCAACACCAACGAAGATTTCCCTACGGCAGCTTCACCTAGCAATACTAACTTGACGGAAGTGGCTGGATTTTGATAACTCATCTTCTTGTCACTATATGTTTCTTATCGTGGTTCTTGTTTTTATCCTCCGTATCTTCCTCTCCTCAATATTGCCCCTTCGATTTGTGTCCGCGCACGACCGGTCAGGTCACTTGGCTGCGTCACCGCCCTCACTAATTTGGCACAACTGGCTGCGACAGACAAGCGCAGGCCATGGAACTGACGTAGATGTGTCAAAGCGCGATGGCATCAAGGCGGCGGATAACGGTGCCATTTTCCGTTTTGGGTATAAGGTTGGTATCCTATCGGTACCCCTGCTGACCAAGGCTTGCCTCATCTTCATTTTATCCGGCCATTCCATTTTCCTAATTCTGAAATTCTATGCAGCACACTCTCTCGAGTGGGGCCATTTGCCTAGGCTGGTTTATTGTCTCCAAGTCTACCAACTGAACAAAATTATTATTTAATACTACTGGTTTTCTTACCCTAACAATCTTATTTTTTGTAATCAGGGAGACATTTTCAGGTCTATTCCGCGAGGATCATTCATCACCCACTCCTTGAGCAACCTAGATTCCCATTCATACCGTTGTGGAGGACGTGCGCGCTGAATTCATTTATTGCATAGACGAAGAATAACAACCTTAAATCATCATGGATACCTTAAACAACAGTGCTCTAAAGATTCCATTGCCAGGGATATTCAAGAGAATGCCTTCGGTTCCATTGTTTCTCTACTCATCAGTACTGAATCAGCGTGAGAACTTTGGCCACCTCAATGCATATGAAAACAGGCGTATTAGCGAGGCTCTAGACGCGGCTAGTACCCAGATCACAGAATTATCAGACCAACCGGTAACTTCAAGATCTATTTGGGATTTCAGCGCTGCCACCGATACTAGAAATGTTAGACGAAACAGATACTCCAATGTGTTTCCCTGGAATAAATCTAGAGTCAAGCTTCCAGTTGAAAATGGCGCGTCCGACTATATCAATGCGTCGTACGTAAAAGTCAAGGATGAGGTCAATACCGATAGATATATTGCTTGTCAGGGACCCTTGGAAAGCACCAGCCATCATTTCTGGAGCATGGCATTCCATGAATCGGAAAAGCAGAATAACGATACCGTGGTCATAGTTATGGTCACACCGTTGGTCGAAAGTGGGGTGGTCAAATGTAGTCAATATTGGCCCTCCAAAGAAAAAAAACACCTTGATCTTTCGTCACAAGTCCTGGCCGACGGCATTAAAGTCCCTGGGTTGATTGTAAGCCATGTCAGCGAGGAATATGATGAATCTGGAGATTACCTTTTGACAAAACTACTCTTGAAATCGGGCGACAAAGTCAAGCAGGTTTTCCATTACTACTATTATAAGTGGGCAGATGCAAAAGTTCCTCCTTCAATCGCTCCGCTTTTGACATTGTCCAAAAATGTGCGTCGTACTGTCGCAGATGTCTGTGCTTCGACCACGGTTTCGCCTAGTGCCACCACCACATTGGCCAATACTGTACAGCCACCAGTTCCTATCGTTCATTGCTCTGCTGGTGTGGGCAGAACAGGAACTTTTATAGCCATAGATCATCTATTTAAAGACATAGATTATTTGGCCTCTTCATCGTCCTACAAATCCAAGAAGAAAGAGTACGATGCTACCCTCGATCCAATCTACCGCACTGCACAACAGCTTCGTGAAAGTAGAATGATGATGGTACAAACTGTGTACCAATACAATTTTCTTTACGATTCAGCAAGATCTTTGCTTAACTTCACTCAGAAGTAACCTTCTCAAATCAATTCAATACCCCTCCTTCTGTCCCGTATTGTGCAATGACTCCAAAGTGCCAATCGCGCACTTTTTTTTTTGGCTGCAAATATTATCCGAATGTGTATATTTTAATAGAATTAATAGCATTTTCTTAACTACTGTAACAATGGGCAAAGAGAGTTCTTTGAGTTTGAGCGGACGGGAACTGATGTTTGAAGGTCTCCGAAAAATAATTGATATTAATGAACAGAAGTTGGCAGCCAATCAAAATACGTTTCTGGGAAGTCAATGTACAAGTAGTTTTCATGAGGAGAAGCCCTCTAGTAGATCCATAGATCATGCGTGGGCAGCTGATAAGAATGACACAGTCCAAAATGGCCTGGTTGGTCATTATTCGTCTTGCGATGACTTGGACCTGGACTCGGAGTTGTCTGAATATTGCCGAGAAGACATGTATGATCTAGACGCCTTCAGACCAGATTGGCTCTGGCAGTGCGACGAATGTATTCTTCAGGTTTCAGGGGTCTCCCAAGACTTATGTAACTCTTGTACTTCCGATGATTCATTCAAGTCTACAAAGCTAAGGGTGAAAACGACGCAATTGATTCCGATGGTTCAACGGCTCGTCGATACGTACATAGTTAGGCAGGTCAAGCACCGCGACATCACACCACTTGATAGTACGATCTACATATTTTGCCAAAAGCGATTCTGTGATGCTGGGTGGTGGGAATTGGATGTCACCGGTAATTGTAACTTACTCTACCAAGTATTGAAACTATTGTTTGGTGAATCGAAAATGGTGATTTCAGGCACCTACACAACATTCTTCAAGCTAAATCAAAGGCATTGTGTCAAAATAATTGATGCTTCTGGAACTCTATTTTCGGTAAAATCAAATTTGGAATTGTTAGCTGATATTTGCAGCCAAAAGTCCAACAGACGTCTAGCTGATTCGTTCGTAGTTCCTATAATGTCGACCGCTGTTTTGTTGAGAGAAAGTGAGGCGCTTCAAGCACAATCCGATATATATTCTATTTTAAAAGAAGCGACACTGAAACAAATTGGTCAAAGCGAGTACGACCTGTCAAATTCTGCTCAGGAAACCACTACGATTCTTATTTCCCAAAGAGAAGCCAGTGTGCTTATTGGACTCAACGGAACGCGACTCCGAGCAATACGCATGTCCAGTGGCTGTGCCATCAAGGTGCATCCAGCAGAACTGTTTGCGAACCTGGTCGCCAGGAGGTATTCCCAACAAAAGATTCTGATCATTGGTCCCAGGCATAACGTGTTTCGAGCCATAGACTCAATTCAATTGGTCATCAAAAAATACCGTCAAAATACGTCCCAGTTCATTTAACCCAACTAACTATTTGCTGCAAAAAGTGAAAGCCGGGTAAGTACGTTGCACGGGTACTTTTCAAACCTGAGTATATTTAGGAACATGCTATTCCCAAAACGTTGGTCCCGCACCTGTAATTACGTAAGTACTTACCTTACATAGTAGACACAAAAAAGAAATTAGTGTGAAAAATTCAGCGAAGACCCATACAGTGAAAAATTTTTTTGGATCTATATATTCAATAGAATTTTTCCTCTTCTTTAGAAAAGAATTTTCTTTATCTTCAAACTAAAGACAATATGGCTGACGGTGTTTTCCCAGGTGCTATCGGTATCGATTTAGGTACTACCTACTCTTGTGTTGCTACTTTCGACAGTGCTGTCGAAATCATTGCCAATGAACAAGGTAACAGAGTTACTCCATCTTTCGTTGCTTTCACTAACGAAGAAAGATTAATTGGTGATGCTGCTAAGAATCAAGCTGCTCTTAACCCAAAGAACACTGTTTTCGACGCCAAGCGTTTGATTGGTCGTGGTTTCGAAGATGAATCCGTTCAAAAGGATATCAAATCTTGGCCATTCAAGGTTGTCGACTCTAACGGTAACCCACAAATTGAAGTTGAATACTTGGAAGAAACCAAGTCATTCTCCCCACAAGAAATTTCGTCTATGGTTTTAACCAAGATGAAGGAAATTGCTGAAGCCAAGATTGGTAAGAAGGTTGAAAAGGCTGTCGTTACCGTCCCAGCTTATTTCAATGACGCTCAAAGACAAGCTACCAAGGATGCTGGTGCCATTGCTGGTTTAAACGTTTTACGTATTATTAACGAACCAACCGCCGCTGCTATTGCTTACGGTTTAGGTGCCGGTAAGTCTGAAAAGGAAAGACACGTTTTAATTTTCGATTTAGGTGGTGGTACTTTCGATGTTTCCTTATTAAACATTACTGGTGGTGTCTTCACTGTTAAGGCCACCGCTGGTGACACCCATTTAGGTGGTCAAGATTTCGACACCAACTTATTGGAACACTTCAAGAAGGAATTCCAAAAGAAGACCGGTAGCGACATCTCCGGTGATGCCAGAGCTTTAAGAAGATTAAGAACTGCTTGTGAACGTGCTAAGAGATCTTTATCCTCTGGTACTCAAACCACTGTTGAAATCGACTCCTTATTCGATGGTGAAGATTTCTCTGCTAACATCACCAGAGCTAGATTTGAAGACATTAACTCTGCTTTATTCAAATCTACCTTAGACCCAGTTGAACAAGTCTTAAAGGACGCTAAGGTCTCTAAGTCCCACGTTGACGAAGTTGTCTTGGTTGGTGGTTCCACCAGAATTCCAAAGGTCCAAAAGTTGTTATCTGACTTCTTCGAAGGTAAGCAATTAGAAAAATCTATTAATCCAGATGAAGCTGTTGCCTACGGTGCCGCTGTCCAAGGTGCTATCTTAACTGGTCAATCCACTTCTGAAGACACCAAGGACTTGTTGTTGTTGGATGTCATTCCATTGTCATTAGGTGTTGCCATGCAAGGTAACGTCTTTGCTCCAGTTGTTCCAAGAAACACCACTGTTCCAACCATCAAGAGAAGAACTTTCACCACTGTTGCTGACCACCAAACCACCGTTCAATTCCCAGTTTACCAAGGTGAACGTGTTAACTGTTCAGAAAACACTTTATTAGGTGAATTCGACTTAAAGAACATCCCACCAATGCAAGCTGGTGAACCAGTATTAGAAGCTATCTTTGAAGTCGATGCTAATGGTATCTTAAAGGTCACTGCCGTTGAAAAATCCACCGGTAGATCTGCTAACATTACCATCTCCAACTCTATTGGTAGATTATCATCTGACGAAATCGAAAAGATGATCGATGATGCTGAAAAATTCAAGTCATCCGATGATGCTTTCGCCAAGAGACACGAACAAAAACAAAAGTTGGAAGCTTACGTTGCTTCTGTTGAATCCACTGTCACTGACCCAGTCTTATCTGCTAAATTGAAGAAGTCTGCTAAGGACAAGATTGAAGGTGCCTTATCTGACGCTTTACAAACCTTAGAAATCGAAGACTCATCTGCCGATGACTACAGAAAGGCTGAATTAGCTTTAAAGCGTGCCGTCACCAGAGGTATGTCCACCCGTTAAGTATAATTAAATAATTAATCTGTTGTATAAATCTTTCACTTTTGTTTATTATTCTCATGGGTCTACAATAAATATCGTTATGTTAATAAAAGTTGTAAAAGATGTAAATGTAAAATAACATTAATCTGTATAATTATGCATCTAATATATAATTACCTAATTTATCCATTTTAAGGTTTCCCCCATTCGATAATGCTTCAACGATCTTTTGGTTTTCCTGTTCAAGATCATCGTCCTCTTCCTCTTCACTTTCTTCCAAATCTTGAGAGTCATATTCATCGGAGTCTTCGTAATCTTGCTCGTCTTCATCTTGTTCTTCTTCCTCTTCTTCTTCAACTTCATGAAGTCTCATGTTTTGAACCGCTTTTTCCAAATCACTATCTTCACCAGTTCTCTTTTTGGCATAACCTGAAGCTTTGACTTCGACATCTAAACTCTTTACTCTCTGGATATCTCTGTTGAAACTTGGGTATGCATATTTGTATCCATCACCGTATCCTTCAGTATCAAACATGGTCGAATCGTTTTCAGGAGCGTATCTAAATTTCTTTTCGAAGAACGCTTTTACACCTTGAACATCTCTATCGAAGTATTGTTTGGCATCTTTATGGTCGATGGATACACATTGAGGGAAATCAATAACGACGAAATCATATTCATGGTTCTTGGCTTCTTCTTTGTCCCGAATGATAATATTGAACTCATTGAAATCGCAATGGATCAATCCATGATTAGCTAACTTGACAATAAAGTTCATCAAGTCACTGTAGAGTTTTTTATAATTATCGTGTTTCTTTAAGTGTTTCATGGGTTCACCTCTGATCCATTCCATCATCACACAATGACGTGAATAGTCGTAGGGAGTAGGCACTATAAACCCATTGTCGTATAAAATTGACATAAATTCATACTCTTTGTTGGCAGCTAATCTTGACAAGTACATCCAACTTGAGGTTTGCTTGTTTCTTAAATAATCTCTGTTGTTCTTGACGGTTTTGAAGGACGTTCTACCAAGACGATGAATCTTGATAACTTTCTGTACACCTTTGGTATCACTTACCGAATAAATATCGGATTCCTTTCCTACACCAATGGTGGTACCCACAGAGTATAAAGTACCACGGGTCAACATAGATTTCAATGCCAAATAATCGTAACCTGAGTATGTCAATCTGAACCCATCATACTTGGCATTTCTTAATCTAGACAATAACTTCAATTTGGCTAAGTCTCCGATCAGTCGGTTGGTTCCAGTTGGAGATTTCAACCCACCAATAGAGTGAATCATTTCCGTGGGAACCAACTCATGGTTCCTCGAACCTATTTCGACTGCGTGAAGAACTTTGAAGTCTTCCGCAGTCAAGTATCTCATGTGAGACGTTTCCAACTTCATCTTGTTGTGTCTTTACTAGCTTGTGTGAATACCTATCTATACGTATACTCGGATCTCTTATTTTTTTTCATGTCATCGCGAGTTTTGATAAGGGCACCAGGAGAATCAAGACGATGCCACTGGCGGTCGAGTACTAATGTATTCTGTATAGAACAATAGTGCGAAAAACAAATCTAATTGACCATTAGCCAGTGCGGCCATTAATAACCACTGCGACTTCAAAGATTCCGAAGTTTTCTGGGAACTGCGAACCGTTGATGATACATGGGCATGAAGTATCGAAAGCATTCAAAACGGTTATGGAGGGTGCAGAAGAAAGCGTTGACCGCCAACCGGTCTAAGCACACCAGCTTCCACGAAAACACTCATGTTATTGGCACCAAAAGTTTGTTGTACAACGAGTCTGTCAACCTTACGTCGTACCAATGGAGTAAGTTGTTCCCGTTGTTGCACGGTAACCAGTCGTACCAACCTGCCGTGCAGCGAGTACGTAGCTTAAAATTGATGTGCGCAGAGAAATTGGCTCGCGATGTGCAGTTGCTTGAGAAGGATTACTTGAACTATGCTTCGTGGTCATGTTGGAGATTGGTGTGGGAAATGATCTTACGACTAAACAATGATTCGTTTCGAAGTTACCATATGTTCAGCTTGAAGTTTGCAACTTTCAAGGGCTTCAGAGCACATAGACCTAGTCCTATGATCACCAAACCTATACAATCGCTCTCACCACAACAGCAGCTAAATGTTATCCGTGATAAAGCTATTGAATTGACATGCCCGTCCCAGAGTACTAGCTACCGTCTCGAAAACTTATTTTCCAATGCCCCCATTTCAGATGTAATATACCGGCTCAACAGAACAGGACTGTTAAATAGACCGTTGGTAGTTTTAGATATATCCTCGGCTGCCAACATTATAGCCAAGGACGACTACTACTTATTATTCAACTTGTCTGGTCTTATCGCACTAGACATCTCCTCCAGTGACAAGGTAGATGATAGTTTTATACAGAACTTGTCCACCAGCATTGCTGTCGAAGGTAAATTACAAATGCTACAGGTCATTAAGGCTATTGGGTGCTGCAATATCACGTTGAAGGGCATAGGTGCTATATTACAACGATGCAATGACGACTACAGCCGGTTGACATGCATTGAGTCGGACCATAAACTCGATACCATCAAATCAGGCTCACATAGGTATGTACCTGGAACCAAATGGCACTTGCTAGACACTACTATAAAAGAACTTGCATTGATTACTACGTTACCGTTGGGTTTAAAGATGCAGATGTTACACAAGCATTTCCAACACCTGGCTAACCTTGAGTCTGTTGTTCAAAAACCAGTATTGGATATGATGGTTTCGAATCGGATGTGGCATAACGATCTAGATCCAAACTCAAAATTAGATCTTCTACATTCAACTTGGAACTATAGAATCCTGGTTCGCAAGTATGATTTCCACGGCTGGTGTTATATTTTTAATAAGAAGCATCAAGACTCTAGGCCCTCAAGTGTTGTCAAAACACTGGAAAGTTCTCGAAAGCTCAAGACGAAAATCATTGAAACAAATGCTAAAAAATTCTTCAGTATGTAATTGGATTCAGGTAATCCACAGGAGTTTATAATATATAGATACAATACAATGATAATAAATAACTACCTTTTCCAAAGAAGGTCTTTCAATACTTCCGATGAGTTGGTATTGTGGTGAGGTAAATTGCTGAACGAGATACCTGGAGAGCTCACACCTGTAGCTGATGCTGTGCCATATATGGATTGAAAATTATCGCTGGCCGGACGTTGGTCTTGACTTTCCGCAGGTTTTTTACTGTTTAATAATGCCAACAAGTTTTGACCTTGAGCATTGGACTTTGTGCTTTGCTCTTGTTGGCTTTCCTTGAAGATTTCGTCCAATGGTTCGCCTGCTTTAACCAATCTAATTTTGTTCTTCTTAGGTGGTTCATCTTTGTAAAAATCAGGTGGCATATTATAGTGAGCTGGAGGTTGGGAATTGGCATCCAAAAATGGTCGTCCACTAAAGTCATCGAGTAAATGATCAACATCTTCTTCATCACTTGCAATATCAAAGTTTTCGTATGAAGACTTGCCCAAAAACTCTTCGTTCAACCCTCCAAAATCTTCGAAATCTTCGAAATCTTCAAATTCGCCATCTTCGGCCTTTTCAACTTTTTCAACTTTTTCGGCCATTTTAGCCAACTTGATGGCCGGATCTTCGACTGGGTTAGGAATTGGGGCCTTTCTATTAAGCAATCCCAACAATTCTTGTGAGGCAATCGAACTTGCTTTCGGTTTTATGTTCTGCCTTGGAGAAGCGTTTACAGCTTCTCTGGGAGATTGTACAGGGGACTCCCTGGTACTTGTTTTTGATCCCTTTAATAAGGATAAGAGTTCTTTCGAACTTTGACTAGACTGTTTGGGTACCTCGTGAGTTATAACTTCTGTAGCTCTCTCAGGAGTTTGTGATCTGTCCGGTCTCTTTAGCAATTTGAGTTTCTTTCCACTTCCTTGGTTTCCTGCCATTCCAACTAAATTATCATTAAATCTGATTGATTCCTCCAATTCGTTCGACGATGGATGAGGAGTTCCTTGAAGGATTTGAGATGGTGATGGCGATGAAATTGCATTTGCAGGCACTGTCTTTTGATCCGAAATATTCATTGAAGTTTGCGGCGAGGATTCTTCCTTTGGTTCCTTCTTCAGGTTCAAGATCCCCAACAAGGTTTGTGAAGGATTCTCTTCATTGGCTTTTGGTTGATTGGTATCAGTCTCTTCGTGCACATCTTTCTTTTGGTTTAATATGTTCATTAATGTTTGAGATGCGTTTTCTGTGCTTGGCTGTTTCTTTTTGTTAAGAATGTTTAATAAAGTTTGCTGAGCAGTTTCATTGGAATAATCTTTGCTGTTAAATAAGCTTAAAAGATTTTGGGCCTTCGTTCTATTGCTTTCCTGGTCTTCTAGTATAGTATTGACTTTGGGATCGTCTTCAACCTTCTTCTTAGATTTATTAAGTATTGATAAGAACTCCTTTGAGTCAGAAGATCTTCTATTGGTAGGTTTGGACAATGTTTGTGGGTTTGGCTGTTGGCTAAGGTAGTGGGGGTCTGATGTCGGCTGATAGTTTGAGGGATTGTTTGGAATTGACATTGGAAATTGAGGAAAGAATGGAGGAGGGGGTGGGGGTACGTGACCAATAAACGCAGGATGACCAGGGTGAGGAACGTATTGAGGATGCTGGAAAGTTGGATGGTACTGGGTGTGCTGCAAGGGAAACTGTAATAGGTTCTGAGGAACGTTATAGTTGGAATTGCCTAAATTATGAGCAGTGGAGGTGACATTTTGTAATATATTTAACAATTCTCTTCCAGCATCGGCATTATCGTCAGTGTTGGATGCTTCAGATTTGATCCCTAACAAGTTCTTTAATTTAATTTCTGCATCCCACATGATCTCTTCCTCGCTGTTGATACCACCATCCTTGTTTTTATTGATCCATTTGAGCATTGGCTTCAACACAGTTCCTACTATAAAGAAAAAATTTGGATTGTTTCTGCATTTCTTCTGGATACTCTTGATATCAAACCATTCAATCTTGGCAATTTCTCCTCTAACTATTGGCTGAAAGTTGTAATCTTCGGACACGTTTTTCAACAAGTATATCTTGTAGTTTTTACCCTGTATTGTTCTTTCAATCACGTCGTTTTCGTTTATTAAGCCTCGGGCATCAAATCCAGTTTCTTCTTCAACTTCTCGGGCTGCACAGTCAATATCCGATTCATCTTTTGATATCTTACCTCTTGGAAACGACCATGTGGACAGTTCTGTTCCTTGTACTAATACGACTTTGGTTAAATCTTTGTTGAATAACGCCACACCCCTTACAGGAATGGTTGATTTGTACTTGCCAAATCTGGTAATGGCATCAGAAGGGTCACCCCATTTCCAAATAAGAGGACATTTTGCCAAAAACTTGGGAGCAAAGCTTTTCATCTTCATACCAGGAAGATATGGATTCAATTGTCTAACAAAATCAGTGTAAAACCACTGGGCCTCTTCCACTTGGAAGAAAACTCTCTCTATCGACAGTAAGTCTTCATCGGGGACATTAATTAAAAATCTCACAAGGAGATCTTCGAGTACGAGATCGGCCTTTTGGTTCAAAAGTCCGTCACGTAATTGAATGGACATTGCACGTTGTTCTACTGATGGATTCTATACTGATACTGCCACCCTTGTCAGTCACCGTAGTATTTTGGCCATGTTGTTGAGCGTGTCCGGGTAACCTTATGGTAGCGCGCGCCCTGGCTAGCGAATCTGGGGACATTGAGAGTGAAGAGCCAGACCGTAGAGGATAGGAGACAGTGGGTATGATTAGGATCAGATACTTTTCCAGCACAGTATCCAGGGGAGCACCCAGATTTGCCACTACGATCAAGGAGGCGGCTAAGCCACCCTTGACCAAGTCCATCGAGGTAAAGAGACCGTTTGGCCTAGACAGACCTATCTTATTGAATCATAAAGAACATTCATATACATTAACAGGATTAAAGGATGTGATGTTTGGTGCCGAAGCCAAAGAACGGCGTCAAAAAAAGTTAGATCATGAAATCGTGCATTCGCCATTCTATGAATCAAAATCGTTTCAGAATACCAACGGTAAGATATTCACTTCTCCAATCTCATATTTCAGAACAGACAAATCCAAGTACTTTCCTGACTTTATAGCATCAACTTTGTCTACGAAATCAACAAGCTTGGGGGATTTGCTAGAGAACAAAGTAAGTATTGTCAGAGTATACCTGACAGTGTCGGGTGAAAAATGTGTTGATACGTACTTTAATAATGTAGATGGTAAAGATTATGCCAATTCTGATTTTGTTGAGTTTAAGAAAAAGTATCCAAAGTCTCAGATAGTAGATATAAATATTCCTCAGAATTGGATAAAAGGGTTCGTGATCGGGCTTTCCAAGAGCAATATTAGGAAGCAGGTTCCGGCTGAAAGACATAATAAGTATTTCATTCTTTCGGAGAATGTCTTCGGATTTGATACTAGACAATCTTTATTATGCGATAATATGTGTTCGGGCTATATATATGTGTTGGACTCAGAAGGAAAAATCAGATGGGCCAGCAGTGGCTATGGAGATGAGAAGGAGGTCGAGTTGTTGTGGAAATGTGTCAGAGGATTGGAAAAGGAGATTTCGTAGAAGATTAATAGTTCAGAAGCTTAGATGCAATCAGTGTATATAGATAATATAATAGATTCATGTTTGATTTTGCATCCATTTTATTGCAATTTTTTGACAATATTTTGAAAATATTTCCTAAATAAAGACGATTTGTAATAAGTGACAACAAAGAGGACCACTAAATAGACAATGTAAGAGTAGTGGAAATAGGTCCGATACAAACCTTGATCTCGATTTCAATAGCAAGAAATCTATTCAATGTGTCCATTATATAGTTATTCTCTACAGAAACATCGCCCAGGCTCAAGCGTCAAAATACTGTGATGTAGAGTAAGAACGAGTTGGGATAGTCCTGTTCTACTAGCCCACTCTAATTCCGCCTGAAAATCCTTAGGCACCAGGCACAACGTTTTACACAAGTAGACATAGGCTGGATGGTATACCCGATGCAACCACTACCGCATTGGGAAGTAGTCACGTGCAACAAACAATCCCCACCAAACACAAGGGCTGTAGCCCTAATGATACCACCACGTTCTATCTGCAGTACGGAAAATTTTACCAGGATGGCTGTCGTAGTAATTTTTCAGTATCAAAAACATTTTAACGCAGTTCCTTTCGAATCAACAACGTCTAATCATAACCGTCATCATGTCTGCTCCAATTAACAAGGAAAAAGTTGAACAAGAACAAGAACAGATCCACAAGATCAGAATCACCTTGACTTCTACCAAGGTCAAGCAATTGGAAAACGTCTCTGCTAACATTATCAGAAACGCCGTTGAACATGACTTAGTCAAGAAGGGTCCTGTTAGAATGCCAACTAAGGTTTTAAAGATCACCACCAGAAAGACTCCAAATGGTGAAGGTTCTAAGACCTGGGATACTTATGAAATGAGAATCCACAAGAGAGTTATTGACTTACAAGCCCCAGCTTCCACCGTCAAGAGAATCACTCAAATCACCATCGAACCAGGTGTGGATGTTGAAGTCACCATTGCCGCTTAAACGCGTTTTGGATCTAGACTTAATACAATAAAAATTTCAACACAACTGGTGGGTGTAAGACGAGAGGTTCGGTGACATTGTATCCAAGTGCTCTAGGCGTGCCGTGCATTTTAGTTAATGTGCTGACGTTGTGGTGTTGCTATCAGGATTTGGTATAATAAACCAGTGTGTTGCCCTCTATTAATACATGTGTCGGTAGTAATAACCAGCCCGTAGTCGTAGTCCAGTCAGGCCGTAGCCTGGCACGTTGTAGTAGGGGGAAAACATGTCACGTGAACCACCGTTCAAGGGGTCAAATCCTTGTTTACTACGAGGAGCAGCGATACCTGGTCTTCTGTCCACTGTAACTGCTTATAGAGCAGGACAATTGTACGTGATAGCTCAACCGTCACTGTAACTTAGTATCCGCCCCATCTTCGGGTGCCCATCTGTACCATCTGTAGTTATCCGTTTCGCACTACTTTTTTGGGAATTGCTCTCTCAAACAAATTGGTAACTCCCAAAACTCCCCCACATCACCACTAGATAGCGACAATGGTTTATGTTATGACAGCTAAACCTAGGCTATTTTACATAAGCAACAAACAGATGAGTACTCTAGGTAAGCGGATGATATCATCTACGCTTAAAAGATCGGTGAAATCGGGGATCTTAGCCGGTTCCAAACCAGCAATCGTATCAACATCATCTACAGCCAATGGGAAGGGCGATGGAGAAAGCACTAGAACCAACTCGATGTTTAGAAGAAGAGTTGCGTTGGTCTCGGGAATCATCATAGTAGGTTCATACATATCGTTTAATCAATCGAATTACTTCAATTTGGATACGTTACCTCCCAGTGGAAGTGGAGGCCCTGGTGATGGTAGAAGTGGAATAAACCCAAAGTTTTTGGAGGGTAACAATGCCAAATTCTACTCCACCTCCACATCTTCGCTTCATCAGGCCAATAGTATCAGTCATCAACAGCACAAAGAAGGGGTGTTTTTGCTCAATGAAGAACAAGTCAGCAACAAGTTGAGACAGTTTGAAGAAAGTTACACCGTCAACAGAGGCAAGGGAGTCACTAGATATGACATTTGCCAATTACCATCGAACTCTCCAATAGAAGATGATAGAGCCGAAGAAATCGTTCAAGTTCCAATCTTGCAGGACAACAATATCAAGACGTCGACAGATTGGATGTTCTTTGGTATATTCGATGGCCATGGGGGTTGGACCACTGGTAGCAAGTTGAGGGATCAATTAATAGGCTACATTATCCACGAGTTGGGTACTATCTTCAAACCGAGCAATGAAGATGCCAACTTGAGGTATGTTCCGAACAGTGCCACCATAGATCAAGCCATCAAAAATGGGTTTTTAAAGTTAGACCACGAAATCGTCAACAAAAACATCGAAAAGTTGTTAAATGATAACAACAAGGCCAAGGCCGCAGAGTTGTTGATGCCGGCGTTGTCAGGTTCGTGTGCCTTGTTGTCCTTTTACGATTCGAATTCGAAGCTTTTAAAAGTTGCAGTCACTGGAGATTCCAGAGCAATCTTGGGATCCTTTAGGGACAACAAGTGGACCGTCAGACAATTGAGTATTGATCAGACTGGATCCAACCCCACCGAAGTGGCTAGAATCATCAGCGAACATCCTGATGAACCAAAAGTAATTAGAAATGGTAGAGTGCTTGGAAACTTGGAACCAACCAGAGCTTTTGGTGACTGTAGATACAAGTTACCTGCGTCAATCCAAGAAAGAATCTACAAGCAGTTTTTCGGCAGAAGGTTGCCAGACCATTTGAAATCGCCTCCATATGTGACCGCCGAGCCAGTCATCACCACTACCAAGATCAACCCTGAAAACAACGACTTTTTAGTCATGGCCTCGGACGGATTGTACGAGATGTTGACCAATGAAGAAATCGTGGGCTTGGTGGTAAAGTGGATGGAAAAAGAGAAAATGGTCAAGCCCAAGAAATCGTTCTGGAATGCATTTGCATCCACAGAGAACAAGCTTCCCGAAGTGGCAGATATAACCAACGATAAATCGTCTAAAAAACCTATTAGAAGAAAACATACTGGAACAGGAGCATTTTTGTTGGAAGATAAGAATGTATCTACCCATATCATTAGAAACGCGTTATCCAATGGTGGGTCCAGAGAGCAAACGTCGATGTTGATCTCTATTCCCAACCCAATTTCGAGACGGTATAGAGATGACTTGACGGTCACGGTGGTATTCTTTGGCCAGGACCAAAATGGCGAAAACGAAAGTGGCAAGTTAGAAATTAATCAAGACGCCACCGCCGGAGGTCTCAACACCAAGCCCAAGCTCTAAGCTCTTTGGCTTATCTGTAAACTAGTTGGCTTCCCGCCCCCGCCAAATTTAGCGATGGCTCCGAGGTTGTCGGAAAAATGCGGAGACTCTTTGGGGTAAGTTACCGAATACTTCAATACGCCAACGAGCTGCCGCCACTTGGTCCGCTAGAACGGTACCGCTTACATACCATGCATAGTAAAACACGATATATAAATCTAAACAATATATTCACTGCTTATACGTTGTTGCTGGTTTCTTGCACACCACCCTACTGATGTGAATTATCACACGTTGTGTGCACTGCCCAATTTTGTCTCAGGTGTCCCCACAAAATGTCAGTATAAATGGACGAAATCCTCAGGGTTCTACAGAAAGAAGTCAGTCAACATGTCAAGCGAGAAAGTAGAACATAAGATAGGAGAAGTTGAAAGCAACAATGCCAGCGAAGCTGTGAAAGCTGAATCTGGTGCTCTGACGAATCTCAATGCGGAGGCTGCTGTGCCAGCAGCTGGCACAGCTGGCACAGCTGGTAGCACTAGCGAACAGAATGGAGATGACTTGGATGATTTGGATGATCTCCTAGACGACTTTGCCGACGATATACTCAACAAACCACCGGGATATGCAGTTGAAAACAAAACCAACACTATAGACGAACCTCTTAACGACGAGTTCAAAGCCAACATTGGCGACCTAATCAAGGACTTGAACATTGAAGACCCCGACACCAAGGACCAGGTGGAAAACCTCATAAAACAGTTTGAATTGAACCATCGTGAAGAAACAGAAACCGAAGCCAAGAAGCCGCACAACTTCGAATACGTGATGAAAGAAACCATGGAGAGATTGAAGAAGTCTGGCGATGATATCGATGAAAAGTTGAAGAACGATCCATCCGGCGGAAATCCAGAGGATATGCTCACACAGCTATTTGCCGGCTTGGGTGGACCGGGAGGTTTGGGTGGTGACGACGGTGACATGGATATGTCCAAGTTGTTGGTGGATATGTTGGAACAGTTGTCGAGCAAGGAAGTGTTGTACGAGCCAATAAAGGACCTCAACACCAAGTTCCCCGAGTACTTGAAAGAGCAACAAGGGAAGTTGGACGAACACAAGTACAAGAACTACACTAGACAATACGAAATCAGCAACGACATATTGGCCATTTTCGAGGCCTCTGACTACAGCGACGACAACAAGGCACAGAGAGACCAAGTCAACTCGTTGTTGGAGTCGTTGCAGGAGTTGGGACAGCCACCGACCGAGCTCATTGGCGAATCAGGCGACTTTCCTGGATTCGGAGGACTCGGGGGGCTCGGAGGGCTCGGAGGGCTTGGTGGCTCTGACAATGGAGACATAGACTTCAACAGCAAAGATCTTCCTAAAGATTTTGAGAAGGAGTTGGAGGAAGGATGCAAGCAGCAATAGAGTTGGGAAGGTGTGAGTAGTTAGTACTATTAATGATCTATTTATATATTTAATCCGCTTCTGCTGGAAAACTCTTGATAGTATTCAAGCATATCCGATGTAATGCCCCGCGAAATGCCGTTCAACGCATGGTCAAAGTGCTTGCGGCCGACCTTGGTGGTTGTTTTGTCTTCCATAATTGCTGCCAATCCTGCTTCCTGGCACAACAACGCCACCTCGGCACCCGAACACCCATCGGTAAGTCTGGCAAGCGTTTCGAGATCGACTTGGGACTTGTCCAAGTTGAACTTGCTGCTGCCGTTGGTAATGATCTGGAGTCTGGCTTCGAAGTCGGGGGGTGCCACGTAGATATGACGGTCCAATCTTCCAGGTCTTAACAACGCCGGGTCGATCTCAGTGGGTCTATTGGTGGCCGCTACTATAACCACGCCCTTTAATTCTTCCACACCGTCAATTTCATTCAACAAAGACGTCAAGACATGCTGCGCAGCCGAAGTACCTCCTCCATCTCTGTCGCTGGAAATAGCGTCGATTTCGTCAAAGAAGATGATGGACGGCGATGCTGCACGGGCCTTGCGGAATATCTCTCTGATGGTTCTCTCAGATTCTCCGACGTACTTGTTAAAGATCTCTGGACCCTTGACGGCCAAGAAATTAAGCCCAGACTCGGTGGCTAATGCTTTGGCTGTAAGAGTCTTGGAACATCCCGGGGGCCCATACAAAAGCACTCCCTTGGGAGCCAGGACCCCCAAGGTTTTGAACGAATCGGCCGCTTCCAACGGCAACTGTACTACTTCAATAAGCTTCTGCTTGAGCTCGTGCTGGCCCCCGATGTCAGACCAGTAAACTTTGGGCATTTCCAAGAAGATTTCTCTCATTGCCGAAGGTCTTATGTCGGGCAATGCTAGCAACACGTCGTCCAACGTCAACACCAACGCATCCTGGGCCACACCACTTTTCAATCCTCTGCCGATGGCCTTCATCACCGACTCCCGGCACAATGCCGTCAAGTCTGCCCCAACGTAACCGTGGGTTTTGGACGCAACACTGACGATATCTTGAGGCGTGAGTGAGTACTTGGCAGGGTTCATGCGTTGGAATTGGCACCGCAAGATATCAGCTCTGGCCTCGACGTCGGGAATACCGATCTCTACCTCCTGGTCGAAACGGCCTGGTCTTCTTAAAGCAGGGTCTATCGAGTTGGGCCGATTGGTGGACCCAACAATAACGATCTTGGACGAGTCGCCGATGCTGTCCATCATGGTTAACAACGTAGCCACCACTCTCGATTCCGACTCTCCACTGTCGTCTGAGTTCCGATTGGGGACGAGCGAGTCTACCTCATCCATGAAAATAATGCTGGGTTGGAACTTCCTGGCCTCGACAAAGATGTCTCGTATGGCGTTTTCGGTTTCTCCCAAGTATTTGGACACAATCGATGGGCCATTGACGGTGAGAATGTGGGCGTTGGTCAGGTTGGCTACACACCTTAACAACATTGTCTTACCCGTTCCTGGAGGACCGTGCAAGAGTATTCCTCGTGGAGGAGAGATGCCAAAGTTGGAGAAGAGTGCTGGGTTGTGCAACGGCAACTCAATTGTAGACTGAAGGATTGCGATCTGTTTCTGGAGCCCACCCATTTGTGTGTAGTCCATCAACTGAGGAAGCTGTGTGTACTTGGTACGAGACGGGTGGGTTTCAGGGCTGGTGTGTAGGGTAGTCTTGGGGTGAAATGCGTAGACAGGCGACACGGTGGAGCTGAGCTCGGGCTCGTCGACGTTGCCATTGATACTGAGGTTACTGAGCGAATCCACCAAGTCTTCCTGGTTTATATCAATGATCTGGACCGTTTTGGCAATACCGTCGAGCATCACCACGAGCTTCAAGCCAGGATAAATGAGGCCAACCTGGTCCAACGTCAGCACCAATTCGGTAGAATGCACCGGTGTCAACTCGTAGTTGGGCTCAATATATAACTGCACTGTCTTTGAGTACGGTGGTTGTGCAAGATACTTGGCGATTTGCACTCGGTCGCCTAGCAACAACCCGGCCAAGCTTCTCAAGCTGGTGGACACTGTGAGGACATTGGTGTCGATTATGTTGGTCGACGACGCAACCGTGGCCACCACTCCAGGCAAACCACTCTCTGCTTTGCTTATATAGACCAACAGGCCACTGCTGAGTTCCAAAGCCTCTAAGATATCGGCATTGATGTGGACCTTAGTCAGTGCCTTGTGCGATGGGCTGGTACCAGACAGGGCAGGCCTGACGATGTACGACTTGGGAATCTTGATCTTTTTGGACGGCGCATCAGCAGCTGCTGCTGAAGGCGTACTTTTCTTCTTCAGTGACGTTTTGGACGACATCCTCGCTTTGGTAGCACTAGTATGGTTTTTAAGATGGTTGGCTACAAAATTTGGCTCTGCGCACAACTGAGATGATTTTAGACATTGTAGATAAACGCATCACCGGATCATCTAACAAGACATACCAGCATGAACATACGACAGAACATACGACAGAACCTACGACTGAGCAGACGGAGCATACGGAAGTACTCAAAGACCGCCGAAGTGGTGCTGAACAGAGACTTGTGTCTTTCCAACGACAAGGTGATGCGTTCGCAGAAGATATCCTACGATGGCATACGACCCAGACCATACCCCAGATCCAGCTATGACTTCGAGCCGCAGTATGCCGAGCCTGCTGGAAACAGAGTGTTTGACTTGCTAGAACAGGACCACGAGTTTGCAACAAGAATATCTTCACGTACCGAAAGTCTCCAGACGTTTGTTGGACCCGAGTTTGGTCTCTCTATCCGCGAGAGGTTATCAGTTCTCTGTGGGCTCAACAACGTGAGAGTGACACTAGAGGGACTGGACCCTAGAAATCAGCAAAGCCTGCCACATACTTCTGCTCTGTCTATCCACGGATGGATTTCTGCTCCAATGCTGTTAGAAACGGCCAAGTTGCGGCTGGTGGGCCGGATTGTCCTACAGTTGCACATGGGCCTCCAGACGGTATTTTCCAGTGACAAACATCTCTCGGCCCCTGTAAGCGATATAGAGCATGATCTAGGAATGTTTAGCCATGATGATGGGTTGATAGTTGAGTTCATGAAGAAAAACTTGATGTACAACCAGGTGTTTCCGTTTCGAGGAGCCATGAAGTACGGACCGATGCACTCTGAAAAGGAGTATAACCAAATCAAGACCAGGATCCTAGACAAGTCGAATGTTGGCAGCTTCTACACCATGATTGGACTTCTTCATACCAAGTTCGACAAGGCCCGGGTAATAGATAAGGTGGTTAACGACAAGGTACTTAACGGCCGGTTTGGTTTAATCAATCTTCGTCTTGATTCTGTCACCAAGTAATGTGTATAAACCTTTACTTAAGGTAAAGCTATTCCTGTAAATACAAGTCGCCATTGACTCCGATGATGTCTCTTTATCAACTATCAACGAATGTGTTGCTTATAAACTCGCAATACTTCACTTAGGTGTTAGTAACCTTTGTAACTATTTTCCGAATCGCTTTGGAGCATACTATTTATTTACTAAATTAATGTTATTTTGACTAGTCCATACTTATCCACTATAAATTTTATTAAGTAAATTGATCAAATCGTCATTGATATTTTACATTTTTCTGTGAATTCTATAAGTAGTATATTATTCTTCATACAATTCTTGCTTAAATTCTATGAAACTTTGCTAATGAATTTTGACTACTCTATAAACTACAAGTACAAAGATGCACAGAACACAATGTCTCTCTTGATCTTCTCTTGCGCTTCGTTCATCTTCGAATGCAAAGTGGTATCTCCCACAATCAATGCTGCGTTTTTAACCTGTCGACAGATTTCATCTAGTCTAGTGATTACCCGCACAATAGTACCTTCGGCTTCAACGCTGATTTGCATAATCTCGTTGAACGATAGCCCTCTAGCCCATTCGTACACCACGTTGACCAAGGCAAATCTCTTGCGCTCCAAGAACTCTTCTTCCTCTGAAGTCAAGAGCACTTGCTTATCGGAATAAACCCTTAAAAGCTTACCTGTGATTTCCAAGATTCGACCCTTACCCTTTTCAAGTCTTGGAGTGAGACAGCTAGGCTCTTCTTCATTGGTTCTACCTTCATATACAAAACAAGACAACAATGCCACGATTTCTTCTGCTTCAAAGTCGGACAAAAAGTTATCCAAAATCAACTCTGTCAAGACAAGTTCCCAGCCCGAGTTGATTTCACATGCTACTCTTCCCTTCAACACTACGTTTTGATTATCGTCAATAAATCCTAATGTTTGCAAAACATCCAATCTTTGTTCGTAATCGGGCAACAAGTCCAAGTTTTCGTCTGAAAGCGACCGCTTCAATTCTTCGATTTCTCGTTCGATGATATCCTTGGATCTGATTTCCAGATACTGCAACTTGAACTCGTCAGTGGTAATGATTCTGGACGCGGAAAGAATCTCCAAAATCGACCCCTTCTTCTTGATGAGTTCATAGATAGATATTTGCGTGATACTGGCAAACTCAAACTCTTCCCAGCTGTTTCTAATACCAAGAATAGTCTTGATCATGTTCGTGGCCTCGGAGATAGACTTTTCATCGTTGTTCAAGATATCTTTAATTGGAACCTTCAATGAGTAACGACAAACAAAGCTGATTCTGTGAATTGGCACCAATTCTAGCCTTAATGATCCGTCAAACTTGATCTTTTCAAACTGTTTCTTCAAGTAGCTCTTGATTGGAATATACGGAAGCTTGTGCTTCTTGGAGTCAATCTCGTAGCTGTCTCCATGGTTGAACGTTAACAACAATACTTCGTTATTTTCATTTTGCTTGACAAAGAACCCAATCTTGAGACTATCATCTTTATCCCTGTAGCTAAACATCCGGCCCACTCTGAAGACCTGAAGACGGAAAATCGGCAGCTTTTGAACCAATGCCATGATTTCACTGTACACTTGCTCGTATTCATCTAACAAGTTGTACACGTATTTGGTCTCTTTGTAAGCTCCGTCATTTTCATGGGTGATCTTAAGACTGCTCAATTCCTGGGTTAACTGTTCTACTTTCTTCTGGTTTTCGGGCATCAACACCTGGGTCGAATTTTCACTGAACGAATGCTTGATCATTTCTTCCACCCTAAGTGCTTCGATTCTCAAAAGATTCAAGATCATATTGTAGGTCAATCTGAATTGAGACAGTAACTTAGTGGTGGCTCCAAGTGTTACGTCCTTAAAGTCCAATGAAGACAAGGCTTGGTTGTAGGCCATTATAATAACCGTACCTGTATCATCCAAACCTCTTCTACCGGCTCTACCAGACATCTGGGTAAACTCTCCCGGCAACAAGTTTCTGAAGCCTCTACCATCATGTTTTCTATAAGAACTGAATACAACCGTTCTGGTTGGCAAGTTCAACCCCATAGCAAATGTTTCAGTGGCATACAAAACCTTTACCAAGGTTTTGGCAAATAGAATTTCAATACACTCCTTCACGATGGGCAATAACCCACCATGGTGCACAGCAATCCCTCTACTTAACATGTCTCTGATCTTAAGAATCTGAGGAAGTTCTCTGTCCTCCTTTTTCAACCTTGAAACTGCCTTGTCTATGAACATGTGGATCTCTGATTTTTCCCGAGCATTACAGAAATCAACGCTATTCAACGTTTCAGCATATAACTCACACTTCTTCTTGGAAAACACAAAGATAACAGCGGGAAGTAAGTTGTTGTTCTTGAGGTACTGAACCAAGCTGATCCAGGTGTTCTTGTTCGGGCCATCTTGCTGGAATCTCGAAGCAGAACCCAGAAAGTTACCACGAGAACCACCACCACCACCACCACCGCGGCCTCTGGTGGCTACTTGGTTGTTTCCACCTCTTCCACCTCTATTTCCACCTCTATTTCCACCTCTAGCACTGCCACCCGGTCCACCACGACTTCCTGAACCCATGGTTGCTTTTGGCGGTCCCGACTTGCCCGACTCCAATAATTCCTTATGCTTTTTGAACTCTACTTCTTGGAACTTTCTCTGTGCATCCACCACCTTGAACAATTCGTTCTTGGCTGAAATGTATATTTCCAATGGAACTGGTCTCTTGGGGGTTGAAATCACATAAATATCCTTTTGTTTGGTTCTGCCGACCCAATTGGCAAACTCAAACGTATTGGGCACGGTGGCAGATAATAAAATGTACTTCACATGGTCGGGCAACATGATAATTACTTCTTCCCAGACCACACCACGATCAACATCGTTAACGTAATGGACCTCGTCGAAAATGACAAACTCCACGTCTCGAATAAGATCAGCACCTCTATACAACATGGATCTTAAAATTTCGGTTGTCATGATCAAACAGTTTGCATCGGGATTGATCTGGACGTCCCCCGTGATTAAACCCACGTCCACTTCCTTGAAAGTCTCTTTGAAATCTCTGAACTTCTGGTTAGATAATGCTTTGATTGGGGACGTATATATGGTCTTGGTCATGTTTCTGGTGGCCATGGCAATGGCATACTCTGCCACCACAGTTTTACCAGCCGAGGTATGGGCTGCTACAAAAACAGAATCACCTTTCTCAAGATGGTACACGGCTTCTTTTTGAAATGTATCAAGCTCAAAAGGCCAGTCCCGCGCCATGTTGGGCACAAGCTCATGGAAGTTATCCAATTTATGATCCAAATCAACCACATGTGCCCAGGTCTTTTTGGTTTCATTCTTCTGCGCCAAGTCGTTTCTGATGGCAGCGTAATCAACAGATACAATTCCATCGATTTCACTCGATTCAAATGGTGCGTCGGATGTTTTCACCACCGGTTTGCCAGTATCATGTTCTCCACTGGATACAGTGACAAACTTGTCGTCAATCTCGTCGGACTCGGCCTCAGCATCCAAATCTTCGTCATCTAACTGGGTTATGACATTAGAACTAGAGTCCTGATCGGGAAGATTCAACCCTCTGCTCAAACCTTGAGGTATATCGAACAATCCAAATTCACTCTTGTGAAGAAAGGTGGCTTCGTCAATGGGGGCCTTCCCTTTCTGGGCTTGGTCGATCAATCCACCAGGCTGAAATGGAAGAAAACTGGACTTTCCTTTCAATGAATCATTTTTGGACGTGTATTTACGACTAACAGATAATGAATTGCCCGAATTGGCATTATCTACTTCTCCAACCCGAAGTTCTTCTTTATATCCAGTTATATGGCCGGCGAGCCCAGTACGATGGAACCTAAACGATGTTCTGGTTATAGATGGAGGGGTAATTAGCAACCTTTCATAAACCTTTACTTTGTTTATTTCCGGTACTTCTTGGACCAAGTCCAACATGTCCCAGGTCAACTCATTGGAAGGATCCAATAGCTCGGTGGTTAGTGTCTGGTCCATGGCCAATGTATGGATTTATGGATGTAATATGCTTATTTGAGATCCGAAACGGCTCTATGCTCTGAAATATTGCTGTATATGCAAACTTAATCGACAGCAATCGTATGCTGTCACTTCTTGTTGGAGGTTTCCAAGCACTTATTGTATGAATCAAGATGAAAATGTGTGCGCCGCACGAGACTCCAGAGATCACCATATCACTGGGCAGAGAAGAGACACTTAGCACGGTGAATAGTAGATGCATATCTGAAAAATGACTGCCACCACACAACCCAGAGGCCATTGTACCCAACCACGAGGACCCCGTACCTACACCGTTATAATGACCTATTCCACCATCACTGGTGTCAAGTCGGTCTAAGGTCGTGCCCCCACCGTCCCATACCATCAGGGCCACCTATAATCAAAAAAAGTCAGACAAGACAACCTTACAGTAAGGAGGAAAACAGCAAGAGGTGGGAGATGTCGCTTTGTAAAACAAGGTTACAAGAAGAAAGAAAACAATGGAGAAAAGATCATCCATTTGGATTTTATGCCAAACCCACCAAGGGCTCTGATGGTGCTTTGGACTTGACACAGTGGACGGCTGGAATACCCGGTAAACTGGGCACTCTTTGGCAAGAAGCTGTTTTTCCTATAACGATTCAGTTTCCTGAAGATTATCCATCCAAACCACCTAAAGTCAGGTTTCCTGCCGGATTTTACCACCCAAATGTATATCCTAGTGGGACCATTTGTCTTTCGATTTTAAATGAAGAACAAGATTGGAGACCAGCCATTACTTTAAAACAAATTGTTTTGGGAATCCAGGAGCTATTGGATACACCAAACCCTGATTCACCGGCCCAAGAACCCGCATGGAAAGCTTTCAGTAAGGACAAGGTTCTGTACGAGAAGAAAGTTAAAGAACAAGCCAAAAAGTATGCGATTGCCGGATAATTGACAGTAGTTGATAGACTTGTACCATTAGTATGTACTCTATAGTAATATAAATAGTGTTGAAATAAAGAGTAAGAGATAATTTCACAGAGGAAGTAAAGAGAAATGTAATTAATGGTCGATCGGTTTAAACGAACATGCCAATCCATGTATCTTTTTATCCCAGATTACATTGTCATTATCTTGTAAACTGGCTCAAATGTATTCTTTTGTCTAATAATTAGACTAGCTCAAGTAGAGTATTTAGCGAAACATTCTTCCGATTGTAAAGGGTGCAAGAGACTTATTGCAGTGACTCCTACAATGGTAGTTCGACTGCTCAAATGATGGTTCACTATAGAAATAACTTAGTTGGAATTCGCCATGTGGTTGGCTGGATTTTTAATTGAACATTCATATAATTTACAATTCTAGTTACTCTTTGACATGAGTGGTTTATTTAAATAACTATAGAATTTGTTTATGTTTGGGACTCGGCAGCAGCAGCCAAGCTGACTTTGCCTTCACTATCTTTGATTAAATCTCTGCTTTTCGAGATTCCCTCACCTGTAACAAATTCACCCAATTGTGATGTTCCCTTTTCTTTGTAGGTGCTGACGGCCGGAATGTCCGCCTTGATTCTGCTGACCAATGTCAGGTACGCTCTTGGCTCCAACTTGATCAATGTGTGTAACGGAATCGACATCCATGGACTTTCTTCCTGTGGGACATTCATAAAGTACGCATACAAACATCTTAACACCGCCTGGTGGGTGATAATCAATATATTTTCCTGTCTTTCTAACTCCATGATAATGGGCTCTAATCTGATAACAATGTCACGGTACGACTCGCCTCCACGATATCTGTACTCATATTTGTCGTCGTCTC
This sequence comes from Suhomyces vadensis, assembly GCA_030575035.1. Lineage (NCBI taxonomy): Eukaryota > Fungi > Ascomycota > Pichiomycetes > Serinales > Debaryomycetaceae > Suhomyces > Suhomyces vadensis. Next base: position 46,449 of record JAJMGK010000048.1, read on the forward strand.
TGGCCTTGAAGTCTTCGGGGAACTCCTGTTCGATTTCTTCGTAGGTCATTCCGTCGCATTCACCAGCATCCAACTCGTCCAACGCTTTCCACTGTAACTTTTTCTTGTAGGGTAAAAATGACGCTGTTTGTTGGGTTCTCTTCAATGTAGACGTCCATACTGTCAAGTTGGTGTGCTTATGTTCTTCGCCCAACGACTTTAATACTAACTCCGGCAATTTCTTAGCGTACCTCATGCCTCTTTCCGACAAATTAGCGTCTCCTCCAATCTGACCGGTTAAGTTGTACTCCGATTCTCCGTGTCTAGACAACCAAATGCTTCTGGGTTTGATGTGAAGATTCATGACATAGTACACAATACGACTCTCCAAATAGCTCTCAATTCGGTTCAAAATGATCTGTGAATTGACATTGATGAGCTTGATGAATGTGAGCTCCGAGTCGGCGATCTGGTCCATAGGCTCGTAAACCTCTTCGTAGTACTTGATCCTTTGCAAGAAGTCCTTGGTGGCAAACTCATTGTCCTTGGATGCGTAGTCGGGCGAGGTTGTTTTGACATCCAAGATGTTTTGTAAAATCAAGTCCTGGTCAGAACAGGCACTTTCCAAAAACATGGGCTCTATTGAGTGTTCTCTGCACAACTTGAGGATCTTGTCTCTTCTATCACGGGTGGAATTGGTGGCATCGAGAATACCGACGACCCCATTTTCTTCCAGAAACCATTTCATCATGTCGGTGGTGGCCAAGTTGACGGCTTCTTGACGAGACTTGAGTCCCTCTTCGTTGTGAGAATCAAAGAAATCGGCCTTGATATCCGAATTGACCACGATGTCTCTGCGGTAAGAGCCCACATTGAAACATCTGGACTTAATTGATAACCATGAAAGGTATCTTACGATTTTTTGGGCTATCAATGACTTCCCTCTGGCAGGCAATCCGACCATCACCACGCAAACACGGACATTTTCCACGTGAGAAATGGAATATACTGGCATTTTGAATAGATTGGGTGATAATATATATTCAACTTGACCTAGTAAAACAAATCTATTAGGAAGAGTACCTTGCTACAATTATCGACCCACTGGCGACTTTCATTTGTGGTAAATGCGGAGAACAAAGTTCGCTGGAGATGAGAGAAGCGAAGAGAGGAAAGGGGGAAAGATGGAGAAGCGGGGGGCAACGAGACGGGAAAAAGAGCAGAGAAGCGAGAAGGCAGAATCGGTGGTGTAGACGGGGAGTATGATTGGCGGGTGTTTACGGCATGGGGTGGTGGAGAGTGGTGGCCTGTGTCTTTGGCAGGATTGACGGCTGGAGCGCCCGTTGCACGACCACTGCTGGAGAACAAGATTGCAGGCGGTAAGCGTGAGGAGATCTGCGGGGGGCATTGCGCTACAAATTTGACGGTGGGTTTAGTGAGAGGTTTGAAGTTGACAGACGATTCGCTCTACCATTGGGGTCAAACATTGACGGCCAGATGCGCGGCCAATGGCTCTGGAGTATACGAAGTAGCAATCACATAAACATGCAATGTCTATGTCTAATATCGATCTCAATAACAGCTGCCAATACTCGTAGCAAGCTTTTAGCAAACTCGTACCCACCTCTGGCTACGCTAATGATTGTCACAAATAGGCTAATAAATTGACTGCGCTAGACTTTCTCACCAAGACACCGCGACTAAACACACTAATTACTTGATATAGGACGAATTATAGACTGTGTTGTAGAAACTCATTACAGACCTCCTGAGTGCATAACCGAGACCGAATAGATAATCCGATGTAGTTCCAGGGTGTGGATCGTCGCTATATTTCACCTTCCCTTATCGTCCATCCAAAGCCCCCAAAACGCCGCGGGCCAATTTCTCGTGGCGGCCTCAGTGCCGCATGTCGCATGTCGCTCCAATTCCCATTAATTGAATTTGAAGAATCTTCTGTTCATACGCCAACCAAAACCAAACGGGTACACTGCATCATGTCTATGAAACGTTTCTTGGGCCGCGGCAAGGATGAAAAGGACAAAGATTCCAAAAGCACTTCTGGTTATTCTGTTTCTGCCAACACCGATATGGTTCCCATTGAAAGCGGCAGCACAGGAGGCTCTCGTGAATCAATAACTGAAATGCCACCTATCTTCGAAGGAAGTTCCGGCAATGCTTCGAATGATTCTGTTGTTGGTACTGGCGGGTCCCAGGACACTGGATCGGTCCGAAAGTTGCACAACTTCAGGTTCACCAACGACCCCAAACTCAACTTGAACCCGTCGATTTCGTCCAGCAAACCATCGTCTGTTTTCACCAAGGATTCCGACTACGGCGGCAAGTCCATATTCTCCAAGAGCAGAAAGACGTTTTCCACCAAACAGTCTTCGTATTTCTCCGGAAACTCATCCAATAACGACAAAAAGGACTCATCGTACACCTACAGCCAACCACTTCAAATCTTGAACATCGCAGAAGAATCCAAAGAAGATGATCAGAAGACTCCTGTAGAAGCCATTACTGACAAGTTACAGCTGTTATACGACGATTTGGCGTACATCATCAACCAGTTCCACAACTCGTTTATCAACTTGACCACTGCCGTCATCAACTCCATCGACTGCTTCAAGAAGTTTGTGGTGTTCATCGAGCTGCTCCAGAGATCTGTGGCTTCCGAGCTTAACGACTGGAACTTCACCACCTACAACAACTCGAACCTCCGCAAAATCATGAAGGTGTATCTCAACTTCTACGATAACTTGCTCAAGGATGAGGTTTATGTCAAGTTGAAGCTTTTGTTGGTGAAGAACTTCAACGATTTTTCCCAGACTTTGAACTCAGGCAACGAAAACCAGATTCCTCAAACCATCGTCAAGCCTCAGAACTTTGCAATTGGTATCAACGGTGAAGGTGCCGCTTTGCCCGACGAAGACGTCTTGTCCAGAATAATAGAGAAGATATCCCGTACTTATGTGTCCATCAAGGAACAAAACGGTTCGTTCATTGCTCCTATCGCCAGGGGAATCAGCAAGGACCTTAACATCTTGTGTCTTTATTTTGGCTACCCCAATCCTACAGATTATCATACCAAGTTGACCCAGAGCTTGCATAGTTTGTATGACGATATCCACATTGTAGTGATGAAGAACAGGATCGATCTTGCTTCCACGGGGGCTGGGACTTCTACCATGGCGCCTTTGCCTCAACCCCTTTCCAACCCGAGCTCGTACAACCAAGACAGACTTCCAAGCGGATCCAGCCCTAGTTCCAAACCTTTTGTGCAAATATCTCCACAGAAGTTCAAGCTTCCCTTCAGAATCCCCACCGATTTGCAAAGGCCCCCCATGTCGCTTTCGTTGTCGATTGAAAACTCCACCAGAACGTCAGGGACCATGGGAGGATATATCTATCCTATTATAGATCTTGCTAAGCAGCCTCATTTGGAATCGTACACTAATTCCAAGTTTGCCATCTCCTGTGGCCACGTTTGCCTCGATTCATCCACAAGTGGCTCAACCAACACCGAATATCCCCATGTTTCAGCACCGCTGTCGGTATTGATTTACTTGTACAAACAGGCGTTATTGGCCCAGTACCAGAAAGTATCCGATAACAGCACAGGAAAAGATGCGTTGGTATCGGAATCCAAAGCAGCGTATGGGTCGGTTTTGAACCAAGTGGAGGAAATGTTTCCCTTGAAACGAGTCAAGGTAGTGGACCCTAAAACCAAGAAGGAATCGTACGAGTTAAGAAACTTGCCCAAGTCCAGATTTGGCCAGATAATCTGGGGTGAAAGAAACTTGGTCAATATATCCAAGAAAGAAGATCCGTCCACTGAAATGGAAAAGAAATTGTCAGATTTGGCCATCATCAAGGTGAACAAGAACTTGATATGCGACCAGAACTTTTTAGGTGACGATATACCGTTCAACGAGTTTGACCCGGCGTTGATGTTTGACAATCTTTACGTCCGGAAAGTGATTAATCTCGAAAGACACTCAACCAGAGCAAAAATGGACTTAAATGTAGACGAAGTTGACTCTGATTTTTCAGGCGATGAAGATAGCTCGGCCAAGGCCTTCAACGGACTTCCAGTGTTCAAGTACGGTTCCACCACCAAGTTTACCAAGGGAAACTTGAACGGAATCAAACTTGTTTACTGGTTAGACGGAGCCATACATTCGTCTGAGTTTATTGTTAATTCTATAGAGACCAATTCTGCTTTTGCTGCTGGCGGTGATAGTGGTTCGTGGATCCTCTCCAAGCTTGAAGATATCGATTCCAAGGATAAAGGGTTAGGTGTAGTAGGAATGTTGCATTCGTATGATGGAGAGTTCAAACAGTTTGGTTTGTACACCCCGATGTCCGAGATCTTAACCCGGCTCAAAGAAGTAACAGGTATTACTTGGGGAGTGGTTGGGGTTGCACCTGAAAAGGGTGCGGCTATGGACGGTGAAACTGACGAAAGCAGCAGTGACGACGAATACGATGATAGCGAGGGCTCTAGTGACGACGAGTACGATAGTTCTGGCCAGGACGGAGCGTTTCCGCCGGAGATTGACTAGTTAGTTACATTCCGTATAGACAGTAATCTCACGTGACACATATTATAAATGTAGATTTACGAATGTGAAGGGAGTACAGCAAGAGAGGACAGCGATGGCAGGACCAGGAATAGGAACAAAGGCGCTCACGGTAGTGTTTGTGTCGGTATTAAGCTGGTACACCGGTGTCAAGTTCTGGAAGCCGATAGTTATGTAAGTGTGGCTTCAATGTGTGCTGACACATGTACTAACCCAAACAGAGAACAGTTGAAGAAAGAGGACAGATTAAGATCGGATATCGCCATTGAATACGACGAGCGCGAGCAGCCAAAATCGTGGGAAGATTTGAAGGAGAAAGTAAGGGGAACCTTGCATCCAACTTTGAATGCGAAAGAGGCCAACAACGTTCAAGAGAATCTCAAGTTACTCGAAGAAGTCAAAAAGGAGAAATAAATCGGCTCTTCGATACTGAAACTACTAGGCTACTGCTCAGCAAAAAGCTCGGGAGACGCAGTCTGGCACCGCTGAACGGATCCAGGTTTCTTCATGAACACCAGCGAGAAACTCCATATATCCGCAACTCTGTGTATTATGTAAATAGCCAAAAATTTCATATATAACCCTACAAATCATTCTACCCACATCGTAGTTTGCATAGGTAGATAATTTGTTTCTATATAGTGTCCTGCACACAAAAATTTTTCAAAGTTGGGATGAGCTCAGTTTAGCTTGCACATCACCAGGGATACTTCTTGTAGCGACGTCTCTAGTAAGCAATATGGGAAAACTTAAGAGAAGAAACAACAAAAAGGCTAGAGTGAACCCTTTGGCGCGTCCAAACCAAAATGACAGTGCCGGATCTGGTGTTGTCTCCATACAAGATGCTAAAAAGGATGAGAATACTCGTCAGACAAAAATCATTCCTTTGGTGAACAAATTGAAGGGTTCTACTCCAAACGACAAGTCAATGGCTTTAGGTGCTATAACAGTATTGGCTGAGGATGAAAGAATGAGAAAAATGTTGCTTAAAGAAAAGTTGGTCGCCATTATTCTTGACGACTGTCTCAATGATCCTAATGACGAAATTGTGGTGGAGTCGTTTGGATTGTTGCGTAATCTCGGTATTGAAGAGGGCTTAGACGTTTTGAAACATTACTGGAGATCAGACATCTGGAAACACATCTCTAATGGACTAGTCAAAATCGAAACTTCCTTCAAGTTCTTGGTAACCAACGGCTTACGTAATGACAAGTCGAAAATCCAGCTACTTTTTGACTTCACCGAAAACATATTGTCGTTGGTCATGGTGTTAGCCGGAGGTTCTAACGAGCTCTACGATGCCATATACAGCAAGATCAAACCGATATTAACCCTAGTCACCGACTTGATCAAAAACCAAGCCAACCAAACACCAGGATTCAGAATCACCACCAAGTTGTTCAACTCTTTGCTTGAATTCATCTATGACTTCTCGACCGAGTCACGTGAGTTTATTGAATTATTGAATTCCGAGTACGAGTTTGACATAACTGGTTTGCAGGCATATGTAAACCAAAACCCTGCTCAATACAATAAGCTCACGCACATATACTTGGAGGGTATCAAATTTAACAAGGTTGAAGCTTTGGATGAAAAGATTGGAAAAGATCAAATTAGTCTGGAAATATTGTCCAAGATTTATGAAATCATCAGTCAAATTGACGTTGAAGAAGTGAAAAAGAATATATTATCAATGAACATTGCACCATCTAAGGACACGACCATAGAGGATATGACTAAAGAAGGTAATACTAAGTTGGAGACCAAAATGGAATTAAACTCGTTGGAAGTCTCGCTCGATTTAATTACTTCGGTTTTAGAGTACTTGGGCACAAATGAACAACCCGAATTTGACCAAGCTCAAACTATTCAATTATCAGGCCATCTATTACAAATCTTACTTGACAGAACGTATCAAGTGTTGATAGAATTACTTAAGTTTGAGATTTTAAATAATTCTATTTTATTGTTGACTAGTAAAGTTTTGACTAGTTTAAATAATTTAGTATGGTTAATGGTTTCAAACGAAAACTTACCAGTTGAATGGTTCACTAAGTGCCAAGAAATCTGGGAATTAGTGATCCAGTCATCAAAGAGTGAAGATTTAGATGTTCAAAAATCTTGCTTAAACATTTTATGGGGTGTTTCCAAATGTATGGGACCAGAAGCCAAGACTGATCTGGCTATGATTGAATCATTGGTTAATAAGGGTGAAGAAATCAGAGGTAGTTTAATAAAGTCATCAGAAACCTCAGGTTCCAAATCGTTAATTTCATCTGAATCCACTTTGGAATTCTATCTTACATTGGTTGGGTTTTTAGGATCAATGGCTCAAGTAGTCAATAATACTCAATTAACCAGTGACATTTCGCAATTTTTGCTTGAGTCGATTAATCTGTTCAAAACGGTCGAAAATCCGTTAACTTTTGAAATAGTACTTGAAGGATTGAACCATATTTATGATATATTTGGCGACAAAGAATTTGCTTATGATCACGAAGTGTTTGTCAAACAAGATTACTTGAATAAATTGAAAACTTTGGAACCTCAAATGAAAGCATTATATAAAAAGATTGATAAAAATAAGTACGGTCAATTGAAAGTAAGGGCAGAAGAAGCATGGATTAATTTGGGAAGGTTCATTCAATATAAGGAAAGTGAACTTTAGATCCTAACGATGTCTGATTTTTAGGCTCTCTACAGCGTCACACTTTCCACATTTTCTTGTATAGAACAATAAAATATTTTCGGTAAAAAAAAATATCGATAGATTCAGTAGTTTACCATCATTTCCGACATCTGTTGCAGAATTGTAAGCACATGCGTGCTTGTGCACGTACTTTCAAAAAATATGAGCCACTGTAACATTGTTACTTTTGTCCAAATTGCTTGTGTATAAACATTGCATCCTAAATTTAGACCAACTGGTTGTTTATTGACAGAGTAGGAGAATCGTATATTGAAATTCTGTGGGGGTTACCGACACCTTACGAGCTGCAAGAATATGAGCGAGAGTCTGACGACTGAAATGAATTCCCACACGAAAAATTAATCTGCCCAAATCAACTGTTATATCGGGCTTTAAGGGCTCGATACGCCAGCCACGCAGTAGCCAATCTATTTTGGAATAATAATACCTCCAATGACGTGTGGCAGCCACGTTTAATAGCTGGGTCAAAGAGAAGCTGCAGCTAATTACGTCACACCAATGAAGATAATTTTCTTGACTTCTGGAAAACTGGTACCGAATAACAATCCATGCCTTGGGGGATCGGTGCGAAAAGTAGTATTTTTAAATGAGCTTATAAACTTGTAGCATTTCTAACCTAAAAAGGATATACTCGTCCCAAAATAATTAAAACGGGGAAATATCTTGTACACTGGAGCAGTCGCCATAGATTTACTAATTTGTAATAGTTGAGTAATTGTGTGGTCATTGTTCTTTCTCAAGGGCTCGTGTTATAGATTATATTAATGAATCCAACAAACAAACTAGACTCTAGCAAGTGCTTCACCAGAACACACAGTTGTCATACATCTCCAAATGGCCCTATTGTTATTTTGAGAACATCAACCGGGATTTGTTTTTCAGACGTCATGCAGACTGTACCTGAAAAGTCGGGCTTCCCCCGCTTCCAAACCAAGTTGCGGCGCTTCGGTATTTGTGTCTGCTAAAAATACTTCGGTGTTTACATTTTTTGAATGCAAAAACTTCAAAAAGAAATTTGAAATCTACTTTGATACCTTTCGTTTGCCACATTTGCAATTGCAATTACTTGGCTGAAAGCATATAAATATGGAAGAATCCTGTTGTAGCTGTAGACTTGTATATATTCATACATCAAGTTCCCTTTCGCTATGAAATTCACTACTGCTTCTTCCATCGCTTTATTGTCTGCTCTTACTTCTGCTCAAGTCAGCACTGTTCAACTTTACGCTGAATCTTCAAGCAACGATGTTAATGGCCAAGGTCTTAGCCCAAAGCACGAAGGTGCTGGTATCAACTACATCTTCTTAGGTGATGGTGCTGCTTCTTTATCATATGATGATCAAACTGAGTACTTGACTCAACCAGAAGGCACCTTAACCGTTAGTTTCAATATTTATGGTAACATTCCTGAATTGAGTATTACTGGACAAGATAAAGTAACCTTTGAAGGAGGTTACTTGGCCATTAACGGTTCTACCGACGGTTTCTACGCTCAAAAAAACATCCAAGAACCATACCAATACTCTCAATCCAGTTACGCAGTTGTCTACTACAAGTCTGACGCTCCAAGTGACGCCATCCCAATCAAGATCAAGTCCAACAGTGCTTCTGCTTCTTCTGCTTCTTCTGCTCCTGCTCCAGCTCCAACTGGTTACTCCAACGGTACCGTCACCACTCATGAGACCCAGACCATCTTCACTACCTACTGTCCTGAAGCTACCACCATTGTTGTTGTCACATGCCATGAAGAAAAATGTCAACCAAGTTCCGTTACCGTCACTGCTCCGGGTACCGTTACCATCACTGGTTCTCCAGTCACCTCCACTGCCCCAGAGACCACTTCTGCTGTCCCATCTTCTTCTGCCCCAGTTGTCACCACTCACTCCACTGGAGCTGCTGCTGTTAACGCCGTTGGTGGTTCATTACTCTTCGCCGCTGGTGTTGCTGGTTTATTAATATAAACTATTTAAATTCAGTCATATCTACCTAATGCTGTAAGCAGCATCTGTTTGCTAAAAAAAAAATTGGACTCGCTCCTAGCGAGCTTATGTTTTCATTATTCTAATTAACATGTTTGTTTTCGTTTCGTTACCGTATTTAGTTGCAATAAAGTTCTCTTCAAGAAATACAATATTGACTTGATGCGAATAAAGTTTGTATTCTATTGTTATAGTTGTAATTCTATGATAACATGTATGAACCCGACGACTTAGATAGATTCCAATCATTGAAATAGCTACCAGCAATTCCTATAGACGCTTGAACTAACATGTCGTTGATATTGGATAACTCTACTATAGTAGGTACAATTCACAATATATTTTAGGGTTAATTGTCCTTTTCTTATCATACTTGTTCTATTATTTTAATATAAATTAATTCCCTACATCTTTCTGAATAGCTTCCTTATAACTTTAATATACATGAACTAAAAGATTATGCTACTAATTGGTAAGCTCCTGAGATACATCAGGCCAGACTCTCTTGTACATACTCATGGCAACTACATCCTGAGATGTCAATTTACCATCAAATTGGGCTTTAAAGTAACCATGGGTACCAAGACTTTCCTTGATAAACCCACTTCTACCTGATTTAGTAAATAACGGAATGGCCTTGAACCAGCTGATATCTTGGGTATTGAAGAACATATACCGCACGGTCACCACTCTCTTGTGAATCTTCACGGCATGCCCAGTCAATACTGCTCTCTGGGCCACCACTCTGGTATGGTCACAGTTCAAAAACGTACCTTGACCAACAAATTCAACTCCTCCATTGACTTTGGGCTTGAAATAAATCGCTGGTGCATTGCTGAACAACACAGGAGCAATGGATGTAGCAATGGAAAGGTTCCCAGCGTGGGCAAAGTTTTCATACTTGTGGACATTATTGGGGTTGTTGGTAGCTTGGTTAAACATGGGCTCGATGATCTGTCTTCTGGGTCCGTACTGAACGATAATAGACTCTTTGGATGCAACCGGCTTTTCGTAGTCTTCCCAGCTTTCAAATGAAAAGTTGCACACCGCCAATTTATGTTCATGTTGTAACAATTCATAGATGGAAAATGGCCGGGCCGAACAGTTTACCTTCTCTAAAATAAACTTAGGGGCCCTGATGAATATCCTGGCTCTTTCACCAATACTGATCTGTGCTTCCTTAATGGCATCCTTGCACACCTTGTTCTTGGTAGCCTTATAGTTGGATATACGTAACAATCTGTTCCAGATACTTGGAGACTCGATATCATGCTCGTCATAATCCCAGTCACAATTGTACAACGACTTGATTCCTCTAAATGCAGCCAATCTTTCCTTACCGGACTCGGATGGATGCAACTCAATCTCATCGGGAAATTCAAGATCTTCTCTGGCTATGTCTCTGAACTCATTAAGTTGTCTTTCTTCCTCATCTGGCGCAAGGTCTACATGCATTTCTGTTTCGCCGAACTCAGTAGGTGCGTACTCAGTGGCAGTGCCATCTTGAGGCACGTCTTGATCCATATCATCGTCTTGTGGGGCGAATAGTTCGATGTCTTCGTCGTCGTCGTCTTCCAAATCAGATGCGTTTTCTAGAATATCGTCCACGAACCATCTACCTTGGTACTCGGAAGTTCCTCTGGGCAATCTCTTCTTTGGTCCTTCTCTCTTGACTCCGTCATCATCGAAGTATTCTCTCCCGTCCATTCTAACTCCCAATCCTTCCTCGTTATCATCGTAGAATTCGTCTTCTTCCATCGAAATTTCTTCAGGATTTAATGCTTCCAACGTTTCTTGGTTTTCGTCTGGCAAGTACTGGTTATTCTCATCTACATCCATGGTGATATGACGGCTCTTGGACAACTTCTCGATTCTCTCGATCTGGAAGTCTCCGAAGCCTGGAATATGAACAAGTCTGTTGGCGCTGAAACCAATGCCTCTGACGGTTCCTTCAACTACAACTGAACCTTCTTGCGAGCTATCGTCACCAACCCACTCTGCAGTATCAGCAACTAAATAGGCTCTGGAGTCTCTCCATTTGATCGATTTGGGGAACTTCTGACAGAGAGTTCTCAAACAATTCGAGTTCTCCGACTCGGACTCTAATGCATATAACTTGTCTTCATTGGGGAAGAAATGGTTGAAGAAAGACTGCAACGATTGTCTGATATCCAATTGAAGGTTTCTCTTAGGGTAATTACTAATGACATTAGGCAATACTCCAATAACCGATGCAATACCTTGGGCAGTTAAGGAACGCAAGATCTGCTCACCATAGTCCTTTTCAACTTCCTGAACAGCCGATATTCCAAACACAACGAAGTCAGATACTTTTGCAGCATCTAAAATCGCCAAGGTATCGGTATGGTCGGGAATGATAATCTTCAAGTTGGACTTGAACTTAGACACCTTGACACTAGTTACTGAAGGAGTTTGGAATTCTTGGTGGTGGTCCTCGCCTACCAAGGTTTGGGCAATCTTACTGGCGTGTAAATCATTGGTTAAACACACGATGGTGATGATCTTTTCAGCACCTTGAGATCCTTCAAACAATTTCCTGGTAAGTTTGGATTCCAATATTTTGTTTTCCTTTAATTGTTTCGAAAGGTTCTTCCTCTCTAATTTACTGACAACTTTCACTTTTTGGGCTGATCCCGTAGACTTTTCAACCTTACCCTTGTGCTGGTTCTTCAATTGACCTTTCGATGCATGCTTGGACTTGAACGGCTTGTGGTCGTTTTTTAATGTCGAACGATGCGAATGACCTCCTTTAGCCATTGTACAATCTGGTTGGTGACTCTACTAAACGTATTACTGATCCAGCTAATGAGATGAGATGAGCCTAATTTTTTTCACCCAGTCAGTCACCTGCGCGGGCCTTTGTATTAGGGCTGAAACCCGCGACTGCGGTCTCATTCACACGTGCGCACCTCTCTCGCAACTGCTCTCCCTGTATACACACCCATCACAAAAAAATACACTATGGGGCTCACTCGGTCAGCGTAGGCACCATCAACCAAAAAAAAGTTTAGATATATACTCGAAATTGTTAAAGAATTTCTTGATATACAACAACGAAGTTATAGTAATTGTATGTAAAGTGGAGCAAGAACACTAGGCAAACAGCAATAAGAGATGTGAAGTACACAGCATTACCGCAAATCAGTTCCACACATTGAAACCAGGATATCAGTCCAGTGAAAAATCAGGTGAAAAAGTCCTCCGTCCACTAGATTCGTTATAGATGGGTTGGAATAAACCCATCATACCACGCAATAACAGTACACATGTCTTATTGTAAATGCCTTGAGAATGATCAAAGCTTAATATACTAACAAATCTAGCAATATGGCTCACGAATCTATTTGGTTTTCCCACCCAAGAAATTTCGGTAAAGGTTCTAGACAATGTCGTGTCTGTTCCTCCCACACCGGTTTAATCAGAAAGTACGGTATTGAAATCTGTCGTCAATGTTTCAGAGAAAGAGCCTCTGACATTGGTTTCCACAAGTTCCGTTAAACTCACCACATATTAAATGATGAATTTATCAGTTTATCTGTGTACTATATGAGGTTATTGACATCACAATTAAAATAAAGTAAAGTCTTATATACACTGACTTAATATATTACTCGTTATAATCAAGTAGAATGTAGAATATGGATAGTAGTAGAATAATAGCATTATATTATCTAGATAAGCGGTACAGATTGGCCAAGATGTGCTCAAATGAAGCGCAATCGCCAACCAAACTTAGTTGGAAAATCCAAATTAATTGGTATGCCAACCCATCAATGTCGTCAAAAAACAAGGTTGGGCCGTTCAGTCAGAATAATTAACAAGAGAATAAAGTATAGTGATCGCGAAACTCGTCACCGGTGTTTACAGCTACAATGTATCCCATAAAAATCGACATTCGGTATCCATCGCCTCACTCAAAAGACTCAACGGGTACCAAACTTCCTAACAGGGAGGTTACTCTCGGGAAATATAAAATTCATTTTTTAAATGGCAACGAGGATAACTTGATAATGTACATTATCTCGCCGTGGCAAATATTCCCTTGCTTTAATAAGCTTTTTGATTAAGGAAAAAAATTTAAACAGAGAAAGCAGCGGGGGCCGCCCGCTTTATATAGCAACTGATGGAGGGGTTACCCGGCACCGGCCACTCTAGGCCCTAAGCGTACAGCTTGGGGACCAGAACTGGGCCAAAGAGTAAGAAGCACGGTATATTGGTAGAAACAGGCTGGCGTTGTATCTGAGATGTATTATGAAGAGCTCGAAGTCCAGGTTGTTGATTTTGGAAGAGATGGGCGAAAGTGGAGTCCTAATAAATTAATGGTTGCAAAAAGCGAGGAAATGTCAAATAAACGTTTATTAAAGGTCAGATTACTGAAGGAGGATTAAAAGATATTAGATGGATATTTGGGACTGGTCGATGTCGATTCTCAAAATCAACAACGATCGCAAGAGCCCGATCATGGTTATAAAGCTGGCAAGTCCCACAGGAACCACCGCGAATACCACTATATTGTAGATATCAAAGAAACGGGCCCTCTTCTCGGCGCCCTTCTTGAGATCTAGATTGGAGGTCACAAAGTTCTGTCCAATGTACGTGAGAGTAAGACAGCAACTGATAAGGATCCAGATGTGAAGGCCATACTTGTACCCTTCTGCGGTGAAAGTCGATACCAAATATTGCTCGATGGTGATCATGATGGTGGACATGGACAACACCCTGACGATTGCGGCCGGAGTCAGGTAGATGACAATCCAGCGCAATATCAAGCTGTCCAAAGCACTATAGGACAAGTATGCTGACACTATGCACCACACCCCCGTCAAAAAGTGTTCTGAGATACGACCTGTGGTGATGGACTGGTTGAGATGCTGACTGTTGTTGGCAATGGAGTTGAGTGTGTCGATGCTGACCTGGTCATTGTCGACAAACACTCTTTTCCACGAGTGGAACAAGCCGACAAGTGCCGGAATAAGAGATATGTCTCTGCAAATAGCAAGGGCAAAGTGCTGTCTTGCGTTGAGGAATTTGAGGCCTAGTTGTTTGAGCGACGACTTCTGGTACTCGCCCTTTCGAGATGTTGAAGACAGTTGTGGCACAGATGGGCTATGAGAAGATATTCCCGAGTTGGCGATCACCGAATTGGCTGGTGCAGCAACAGCAGGGGCTGAAAGCGATCGTGAAAGGTCGGTGGAACGGATGGAGCTGTTGCGCGAGGGGGTGTGGTGGACGTGGTGGAGCTGCTGTTCGTACAATAGCTGGGATGTCTCATACGAAGGTACATCGTCGTCTATGTGAAACCTTGGTTGGTTGGCGTTGGTGTTGGCGTTCGATGTGCTGGTGGTGATGGCTGGAGGAACATCTTCCGCAGAATAAGCGTAGTCGTCATCGATTTGGTGGGACTGGGGCTCATTGGTGAACCGGCGCCGGACCATTTCCATGAATGCCATTGTATCTAACTTATTTATATATATCCCTCCATACACTGGCTGATTAGATTACCGTTATAGTCCGCTACATTCACGATAACGATGTTTTTTCGTTTTTTTTATGCCGAGTGCACCGAATTGGCGTGAGGCGGGAGAGGACTGGGATGGATAGGGGAGGGGGGAGGAGGCAATCTACAGAGTGATCAAAGTCTCGTTTATTTAATGCAACTATAAGTGGTACCAGCCTAGAATTAGATGGCTTCCAACTGTTGACTGATTTCATCCAATTCAGCCTTGGATGCGGTGTATTGTTCAGACAACTCTTCAAACTTCTTTTCCCATTCTTCCTTTTCGGATTCCAAGGATGCAACCTTTCTTTCCAATTGCTCGGCCTTGATGTCGGTTTCTCTCAACTTTTCGGTAGTTTCCTTCAAGTTCTTGTCGGCTTCTTCCAATTCTTCTTCCAACACCTGGTTCTTTTTGGTGTAGTTTTCGTTGGAGGTCTTCAACGAGTGTGATTCATCGGCAGTCTGTTTGATTTCGTCCAAGTCGGTTTCCAACTTTTCGACTTGTTCTTCCAAAACCTGGTTCTTTCTGGTCAAAGATTGGATTTGATGGTCCTTTTCCAAGTTTTCTTGTTCCAATTCCTTGATTCTGTCGGCCAATTCGTCAGACTTTTCTTGCCATTTTTCGGCATCCAACTTCAAGTTGTTGATTTTCTAAACGTAATGGTTAGTAACAAGTTCAATGCTTGATGTTGGAGAATTTGGTCATGAGAATCAATTTCTGGGTGATTACTCGTCGCATCTCCAGGGGGGGCAAACGCGTTTCCTTCCCCTCCCCCACGACTACCTGGCACCCAGTGTGCTTCAATGCCGATCCAAACTCCACGTAAGACGATCCAGAACCAAAATCTACTTACTTCCTTGAGCTTATCCATGATTGATTAGGTGGTGTAAAAGAAAAAGATGGATGTTTTTCACTGATCCACTGTTTATATTTGTTGTGATCTGTTCATTTGTTGGTACTTTTGTGGTCGTTCGTCTAGGGGACGTGCGCCGGCGCTGTTCTGCGGTCGTAGCTACGACCCAGTCGTATCGGATAGTAGCTTAACTTACGCTGGCATGACACCAGAGGCTGCTTCAAGTGCCTGTCACTGCCGCCCGTGAGTATTCTGTCGCTCACCATTGCACGAGCCCCTTTCATGTACCCCCGTGTGCTAGGACGTCGCCAGTGTCTACAGCTCTATTTGCTCCCACCTCTCGTCACGCCCACTGTCACATGATACGCAGTTCTCTGGTGCGACCGTCTGGGGCCCCCACAGCTATCAATTTGCAACCGTAACGTCACCAAGGACGTTGGCGAAGTGGTTTCAGGGATTATTCCGTATTATATACCATATAGCCGTTTCCACAGCCCACAATTTCTGAAACGATGCGAATCGCCGCTTCCCCCTTACTAATTTCCAGTCCGACGCACATTCCAGCAATAGTTCCTAATCAGCGTTTCAGCCAGCCACCTTGAACCACTCTTAACTACGTACGATGCACAGGGACAAACGAGTAAGGGGGGACATCGAAATATATCGATGGGTATATCTTTTCTTTGCAAGACACTAGAGACTTTTTTAAAACCATCTATTAATTGACAGTTACCATACTAATTGTGATCCGTTTAATCTCCTCGTTTACTCATCTCGTGCATCGTCTAACACTATTGATTGTTTTAGGGCCGCTTTTGGGAAATAGGTTACTTTAACCATCCAGAACCATAGATGAGTACAGAAATAGTTCACCCGTCGTCAACGGTATCATATCAAACAGCAAAATCAAACTTTGATGTTACTCCTACAAATATTAGTCTAGGCAGTGGGACCCAATCAGGTCCAAGAACGGTAGGATCAGGTTATTTGCTGTCTGGAATATATCATTATTATCATGACTATAACACAAGGTCGTTTATAAACTCCGATACCTCGACCCCACCCAAACCCGATCCTCATTTGGATACTTTGGATCCTCCACTCCAGCATCAACGGTCAATATCCAATCCATTTGACATATTATATGACCCTGGCAAGATCCCCACCGACCAAAATTATTCCATGGCGTCCCGAATTGCTGGTAGATCTCAACCCAGAGCCTCGGCTCCCGTTATCACGGTTATCGAATCACAGCCTGGGTCGCATGCAATACGCAGAACTGGGTCGGTGATCTCATCTTCAGCATCGTTAAGAAACCGCAACCGCATTAAAGTTCGTAATAGAACTGCCCGCAAACACGATCTTGGTCTTGAAAACTTTGACACTATAAGCAATGCCAGCACAATTAAGGATAAAAAGAAAGGGTTTAGAGATAAACTTCGATTTGTGTTTCCCGTCAACAGAAAGAGATCGTTGAAATACGCTTCTCTTCCCAAACAAGTTCCCAATTTTGATAGCGAGGACCAGTTGAACAAATTTCTTAAGAACGTCAACGCCGAAACTTTGATCAAGGAACTCTTGCCCCGCGAAATGGCCTTCTTCAAGTACGGCAGTGTGGTTTCCCCGGTTCCAGCTCTCAAGTCTTGCAAACGTGAATACGAAATCGTGAACCACCAAAATGGTGAGTATTCGTTTGAACCAAAGGCCAAGAAGATTCCCACTGAAATTGAAGCGCTAGGCTTGGCCAATTTGGCCCTCCCTAAAAACGTGCATAGATCTCTTCATCCCTCGAGATTAATATCTTCTCCCCACCACAAGCGGGCTGCAAGCACCATCCCGATCCAAGATATCATCTACCAAAAGTACAAGAACGCAGTGTTTTCCAACAGATACAAGACCCCGCCTCGCTTTAGTGAGTTGTTCCCCAATGACGTGCACATGTTGACCACCAAGGAAATCAACCATATCAATAGAAAGCTTCTCTTTGAAATATTGCTCAGACGTACATTGGCTGCAAAAATTGACTACCGTTTGATGCAACACCGCCATAGTTTGCCCCGTCTGGCTTCCAACAAAACAGGAACCACCAGATCATCGGATTCCGACAGTTCCAATTCGTTTTCATCCCACCGTCGTTCCAAACAAACCCACCAAAATACACATTACCAAAACGACCCATCCTACCAACAAAATCTCCAACACAATGTCAATCCTGATCAGAACCAGATTCATAATCAAAGTCAACTACAAAACCACCAAAATCCAGGCCAACTCCAGCACCATTACCAGCAGCTTAGGCGCAAACCACCACCTCCTTTCACCGGAACTACTCCAAGTATGGAGTCCATCACAACGGAAAAGTTGATGCAGCAGAACGTCTCGTTGTTTTCTGGATTGTTACCTTCACCACAGATCAGCTACACTTCAGATATATTCGGGAGCATATACAAAGGAGAAGACTCTATTGGTTTCAGCACCAACTCCCTTCTTAAACAAAGCAGTAGCGCACGTACGGGTACAGTAGCAAGGAAACTGTCCAACACATTCCCTTCGAGACACACGTCCTCGTCGAAAAAGGCCGACCATATTCAGCAGACTGCAGATTCAACAGAGTCCTTGTATATCAACGATTTCAACAAGGCCTATTACAGCAAGTACAAGCCCAAAGAAACTAACGAGTTTGAACAGACATTATTTGACTCCAACGTGTACCAATTGAAACCAATGCAGAGATCCGTAGCCACACTATCTACTTCGGACAAGTCTGAAGATGTTGCCGGTAAGAAAGGGGACAAGCCCAATTCGTCCAGCGAAAGCCTCTCAAAGAGTTCTTTACCACAGGAGATCTCGTTTGGTATGGATGGACTGAGAAAGCACCACAGCTACTCTTCGTCTTCCAAGTCAAAGAGATACAGTCTACCAACGTCTCACGGAAGCAAGCGTAAATCACAGTCAACCACCAACACGTCGATTTTCCAGAACCTCGACGAACTCTCCAGTGACTTGTCTTCATTTATAGACGGGTATCCAAAAGAGGGCCCGAAAGTGTACAGCAACGTACCCTCATCAAACATTGATCTTAAAGAGTCGTTCACGGCGCCTCTTCATTTCAAGCGTCATTCGCTATCGTCGCTAGATCAACTTAATCATCCCAAGCATCAGGAATTGGCGTTGCAAATCACCGCCAAAACCTCTAGTCAAACCATTCTTGATTCTCTAAGCAAAGCCAACCCCACATCTCCGATCCAAATAATGAATAGTCATATACCTAAAATTGAAAAGTTAAAAAAGCATAGTCCTGAATCCGACATTAAATCGTTAAAAGGATCAATTTCCATGGCAGGCTCAGCGTGTCCCACAGAAACCGGATCCAACTCATCTGCCGGCAAAATCCATAGATCTATCGACAGGATGAAACAACATACGATTGATGAATAACCCAAATATATTTATTACCAAACCAACACATGGCTTGTTTTTATTGTACATACATAAATAACCATACATATTATTTCAACTATTGTAAACCATCGGAAGCATAAACTCACGGATTCTCTTGACCATTTCTTCGTCAGGCAACTCGTCAGGAATCAGGGTATTGTTGCGGGTAGGATAATAAGATTGGTCCAATACGTTCAACATAAACAACGGAATCTTGCCGTCCCGAACCCCCTCGCACACTGATAGCACTTCTTCCACGGCAATATGGCCGGAATCATTAAGCGAAATCAACTTGTTGAACCATTTACGATCCTTGATGTAGAACGGAGTCGGGTCACGGCCATTTGTGACAGCTGGCGAATTGATGGCGTCTATGGCAGCGGTGGCCAATGCGTTTTCAAAGGTGATCGTGTTGGCACTGGAAGTATCCTGGAGCGAGTTTCTAGACCGTTTCAACGCTGGGTCGACGGAATCTTCATCTTGGTTGGCCGACTGGGACGGAACTACATCTGAATCAGAGCCATCATTGGTAATAGACGATAATGCTTTAGAAAACGGGATTCCGAGCTCGCTGGGATCATCCGAATGGAGTCGTTTCTTCTGTTTGTTGGGGTGGGGAGGGCTTCCAGGGCCCACTTTGCTGGCTTTGACCGGCACGAGAGGCTTGAAGTAGTCGTTAGTGGCTTCCACGTAGTCAAACTTGGGGATTTCGTGGTATATGTCGCCCAATCCTTCCGCGTACTTCGGGTCCAACCGTATCAACAAGGGCAATACTTCGTTGTGGTACACGGACATGTACCGAAGGTTGTCACTCAAAAAGAAGTCGTTGACGATCAAATTACCCTTGTTGAAAGCACTTAACGATGGAAGCGACAACGACTCGCTATAGAGCAACGACTTGATCTGTCTTTCGTCGAGCACTAGTGTGTTGGTGGTGTTGTCGATGATCTGGAATCGACCAATGTCGGGATTCCACCGATACGAGTATCCGGTGGGTGACGGGTTATTTTTCAGGTGCAACATCAACACATACCATATTTTGTACCTGTGGTGGTTTACGTTGAGTAAATGTTGTTGGCAGGAGTACTTGGTGTAGGTAGAATACACGGTCTCGGGGTTGGCTGAACGGAGCTGGCCAGTTACATAGGCCCAAGCCTTCTTGGTCATTTCCGCCTCGGCTCCCTTCTGGTAGCTGTGGACTACATCGGACAACAATTTGATCAAAAACTGGTCCATTTTGGGTGTCCATCTGCGGTACTTGGAGTCTCTTGACTTGAGGTCATACTCCGTCAAGTCAGGAAGTTCTTGTTTCAACAGCGACGTCGGGCCATATTGGTGATGGTGTGCTGCGGCTACTGCGGCGGCTGCGGCTAGTTGCTGTTGCTGCTGTTGCTGCTGTTGCTGTTGCTGCAAAAGAAGCTGGTGGTGCTCCTCTTGCTGGATGTGATGGTGCACTTTCTGTTGGTGTTGGATGTGGTGTTGTTGCGAGGTTTGGACAATGTGCAACGCCTCGGCGTTCAGTTGCTGGTCTACTCTCTGCATGGAGCCTCTGAGCAGTTCTGGCGTGGACATACGTCTGCTGGGTGTAAGTCGTAAAACGTAAACACCTCCAACCTGTGGAAGTCTCTGGTTACACTTTTTAAACCTTCAATTTGTTGTTTACAGTTTGCTGTCGACAGCGGCGTGCGCGGCACAGACCACCGTTGGGCCGACGTTCAGTAGTGCTGGGAGAGGCATGGTCGAGGCATGGTCGAGGCATGGGCAAGGCGGTGGTGGCTGACAGCTGGGACTTGGAGTTCGGGTCTAGTAGCGGAACCGGCTGCGGTCGGGCTTGTCCTCACTGCTGAAGTAGTCCTTTCTCTCGGCAAAGCTGGACGTGTAGCTGACGAGCCTGTCCTTGGAGTGCAGGTCGCTGGTGTCGCGGAAATAGGCGTGCGACTTCCGTTCGAGCTGGTACTCTTCGTGTCTGTCCTGGACCTTGGTGAACTTGTCGAGCATCTCGTAGATTCTCTTTCTTTTGATCGACAACTGGTTGCTGATTCCTGGCGTCGATGGGCCGCTGGGCCCCCCTGGCGTGACCACAGGTGGGATCGAGCCTGCGGCAGGGGTGTTTGCTACAGAGTAATGGATGTGCGATATGGAGTTGAGTCTGTTGCTCAAGATGGTAAATGTAGACGACTGCGGTAATATCATAAGTAAGCCGTATAAGGTCTTGTACAAGTACGGGTGTTTCTCTGGCTCCAACAACTGTAATCTTAGCTTTAAAAAGATGGGCGATTCGATCAATTGTATCAAGACGTCCAACTGGGTCAAGAGCTGGAAGGTGACCTCCAGTTCCGAAAGATTCTTGATAATCAAGTAGGCCAACTCGTAGTTGGATGTAAGCAAGCACAACGACAATGCACTAGGTGCGTTGTGGCACCAGCTTTGGAATAACGTGGCAAAGACCGACCAGTCTTCAATCTTGTACACGTCCAAATTCTTGAGCTTTTTGCGGAACATGGTCAACTCCTGCGCCGTCAACAAGATCTCGTTGAGTGTCACGATCATGGCATTCAAGAAATCAAGGTCTCCGAGCGAAACCAACACTTCCGACAACGTTTTGAAAATGCGTTCGGAATTAAGAGTAACGCAGAGCTTTCGAATTATAAACTCCACCCGGCCTCTTGAAAGCGTCGGAGGTGATGATTTCTCCCGTTCTAGCAACTTGATCAACTTAATCATAAAGTCCTTGAAAAACTCCTGGTTCGCTTCCGATATCTTCGACAACAACTGAAGCACCTTCAAGATCACCTCGTTGCTGGCATCGGTACATGACTTGAGGAAAGTCGTAAGATCGAACTTGTTTTCTCCCTCTCCCACAAACTGGAAAAAGCTTTCGGAATTCTTAGAATACAAGAAGATCAACCATTCCAACGATGTGATTCGCGAAAGCTCGTTATTGGACGTCAAGTACTTCTTGGTGATCCGATCAAGCGTGTGCGGCAACTGGTACTCCACGAACTCATCGTACACTTCCTTGGTTAATCCGTGGATCAAGTTCTCGCTGATCTCGTCGTCGTTCTGGGGTTCCGAAGCTTCGACAGAGCTTTCATTATAATTGCCAAACCGGATCAAAAGATCCTGCAATAAGCTGTTGAACTGTAAAAATGTGTTCCGTAATTCAAAGTCCTTTTCGTCGTCCGTCTTGGAGATGTTGGACAACACTATCAGTATACAGTCGGGCAAGCACTTGATAAATCCAACAGGCGCGGTTTCCAAGATTTCCTGTAACCATTTCAACACGATAAACTGTATTTCCAAGCTGATTTCATGGGGTTCCTGGCCCAACTCGCTGTTCGTGTTGTCGTCCCTGTCGTTATCATGGATTCTGATAAACGACAACAAGATATCAATGATTTTGGCATAATCAATAAATATATCCTGGCCATTGAGGAAGATCTCTCCGTCGGTATTGACTGAATTATCTACTCCTTCAGTATCGGACTGGTTGCCGGTCTCGTTCACCAGGCCGCCGTTTGAATCTTGGCGTTTCCGAACAATGGTTGTATCGTCAGACTTGATAGACACCGAATCCTCTTCGGAATGGTGCAATTTTATATCCTTGGTCTGGTCAGTAACCTCATCCACCAGCTCATCTAGACCTGTAGAAGCAGCTTCAATAGCTGGCGGTTCATTGGAATCTTCGAGATTTCTATCTGTGTTGCGTTCCTTCTTCTCTTTGATCAAGAAGTTCTTTTTCACTTCAAATTTCACCTTATAGATCGACTTAATCTCCTTAAGAAATACATTCAAGATGTTTTCAGTTTCTGATCTGACGTCCGAGGGAGAATTGTTCATCAGAAACTTTATCAAAGGCTCGAGAAAATTGGGTAAAAACGTAATTAATTCCAAGGAAGGAATGTCGTCAAACAATTCTAACCAGCTGATCAAGAACTTCTTTGCAAACGGATCTATAGTATACATTCTTTCGAGAAGAGTGGGGATAAATTTGGGTAAGGAAAAGGCCTTTTGACTATCTTGTATATGGTTCACCTGAATGGCCACACCATTGGCATCTACTAAATGGGTTTGTATTTCATTGGAGACCTCTTGCTGTTGCAATATTGACACATAGTTGGTGGACTTGGCACTAACTATATCCTTGATTAACCGATCAAGAATATCAGCTGCATTCTTGACTGATGACTCAGTATCGGTGACCAAAATGCAAAGAATATCAAAGACCTCGTTGAAATAAAGCAACATTTCACCACGGGCAATCTTGGCTATGTTGTAAAGTGATTCACATGCATAGTATCGAACTCGGGCATCGGTATCTCTAAAAGTAGCAAAAATGGGCTTGATGATTTCCTCCAAAAAGTATGCAATGGCAAACGATCCTAGGGCTACAGAAACACTTCCCAATGCAGTAATTGCACCCATTTTGGCGGAATTGGTTCCTCCGTTGGTCAATTCCGTCAATTCATTGATAATCTTGTAAATGGTTTGACTGTCGTTTCTCGATAAGGCGGCCTTGGTCAAGCTTTCAATTTGGAATGCAGTGGCCTTACGTTTTTCGTAGATGTGATTAGAAAGATCTTTGATCAATGATGCTTCTAGCACATTTGCACTAGCCATTTTTGATGATACTGATCGATGGTAGTTGCCGATGTTATGAAGTTTGAGACTGGGGCTAAATTCGTTGGTATATTGCGTCACGTGACGCGTTTCGGGGATGGGCAGGTGTGCAGCGTCGGCTGCAAATCATACCCTTATCGAGAAACGAGTGCTTGTTAAAGGGCGAACGGCGACAACTTACTGGGGGCTTGTTATAGATGGCTATTTTATTCTACACCAAAATCTTGATTTTTTTTTAGGAGTTTTTATAATTTTGCACATTTTTCAACATTATTCTAAATAACAATTTTAACTTTATAACTGTACAGATATTCATAGATCTCTGCAGTTTAAATTTGTACATTGAGTTACAAATAGCACAAGAATGATGAACGTACATATAATTTAATAAGAAAGTCGTGAGGGGTGGTCTCGAATCTACATCAATAATGTTCATGAGAACATCTATTTTATCTATACAGTGAATTGAATTAAATAATAGCAGAGTTGCTAATGACCAGACCCAGTCTGAGACGGATAATGCAGTGTGCCTTTTTAGCGGAAAGCACAAACCGTTGGGGATTCTATATTGGTATGGAAGATGGGTCGTTTCCAGACAAAAATGGATTGGAATGGGTGTTGGGACGCTTCCTCTTTCTGGCAGTAGGATCGTTCCAGGCCTTATTGTAAAAGTGTTCGTCCTCCGCCTCCACTCCGTCGAGCATGTCGTCATGCAAATCAATATCGTCGTAGTTGAATTCGGAACTATCGAGATTTTCGTTAAAACTCTGCGTTGGCATACATTGAGGACGCATATCGTTCAATTGTTGAAGTTTTTCCTTCGAATTCTCACGGCATGAATCAGGAAGATTGGATAATGTGGAGTCAATTAAGGTCGCCGAGTTTGGACGACCTTGTGACTGAGATGGAAGGATACTAAGCAATGATCTGAAGTCCGCTTCTCCACCCACGAAATCTTCGACTGACGGCATCTTGACTTTGAAATTAATAAACAAGTTGCCTCTTTGGTACCTCTTGAGATCAAATGTCACATCTCTAAGCTCATCCACTTCACTGAGCGTTTCAAAGTATTCTCCCCCAAGCACCATTTCGTTGATGGGCATACCGAGTCCCTTCACCACTTTAGGCTCGTTTCCAATGGTTCCGACAACTTCGCCAAATGCATCGGCATCACCGTACTGCAGATTGAGTGACGAAATACCGTGTACATTGATCAAGACCCGAAGCGATTTGTCCTGGCTGAGATAGTTGGGAATAACCACTTCTCCTCCCAACAACGCAGTCCGTAAGTCGATTTCGTGCTCCATGTATAGGTCGTTGAACTGCCGTATTAAGAAAGAATGGGCTACTTCTTTCAAGTGAATAACCACGTCTCCCGGAATAATGTTGCGTCCTTCGTCAGCCTCGCCTTGCAAGATAATTTTGTCACCGTTGCTTGAACCGGGCAAGATGTTGATCTTTATAAGCTTCTTTACCTTGATGTACCCACCACTACAGTTTTGACAAATGTCGTCTGCACCAATGTAAATCCCGGTTCCGTTGCACGGTTTGCACGAACCGATTTGCTGGAACCGAGAGAATTGGTTGAAGTAGGTGGTTTTCACCGATCCCAGGCCCTGACACTGGCTACATGTTCTGGGGTTAAGACCTCCAATACCCTTACAAAATCCACACTTGCTATTTTTGGGTAAATGGAGCTTGATAGTCTTACCAAAGCACATGTCCGAGAGGTTGGTATTACAGGTGTGGTGGATGTCCTGGCCTCTTTTGAACTCCTGGTCAAGAGCAGAGCCCACAGGTTCCACATGTTTCTTCATGTTTCTGTCTCTTGTCTGGTTATCAGGGGCCATGGGGGAGTTCACGGGCATACCAGGAAACCCAAACCCAAACCTGCATTCCCGCGAGAACATGCTGTTGATATCGTTGAAGACCTGGGAAAACATAGACGATGCACTACAGTGACTTGTGGGTACTGTAGATGGTGCTGGTTGTGGATGGCGGCGCTGTTTGGCCTGCTGCTGTTGTTTCTCGGCATAGGTGCCATCTATGCCCCCCATGCCATAAGTGTCGTAAACTTGACGGGACTTCTGGTCTCTTAGAACTTCGTAAGCCTTAGTCATCTCCTTGAACCGTTCTGTCAATTCAGGATCATGGTTAGTCTTATCGGGATGACATTTTAAGGCTTGTTTCTTGTAGGCCTTCGCTATCTCTTCATAAGAAGCTGCGGGACTAACCGCTAGAATGTCATATAACTGTGTTTCACTAACCATTTATGTTCACTGAGTTCAAATATGAATAGAATCAGCCGAAAACAACTGTAAATACCTTCACTGGGCAATATATACTTCAAACTGTTACAAGTGACTGTTCGCTGCCATCGAAGCCTGGAGTTTCTAGTGGAACTTTCGATAAGTTTCTCTGGTCACGTGCGGGACGTTGTAGGTAGAACGACAAATGTTCCTGGCGACGGGACGGAGATGACGCGAAGTGCACCCGAAGTGGACTAAGAGGTCATTAATCAGCTACTGAAAGCAAGAGATGGCAATAGAAAGCAACAATATGACAAATTGGCCGCAGAGGGGCCAATAGCTGAAGTCAGAGATTGCGATTTGCGAGGTTTCAGCTCAATATTTTGGGCCTATTTTCATGATTGTAACGCACCTAGATCTTGGTGAGCCTTTTAGGAAGGCAGCTTATTTCTCGATAACACCAGCAATTCGCACTATTTCCTGTGAAATATGGACTTTATTGTGAGCTTTGGCAGTAACGAATGGTTGACTAGGGCAATTTTTGTAGTTCTAAGCTTGAATGTAAATTGCCTAGCGGTTGCAGGCTACTGTATATCCAACATCTAGGCCCATGAATTATATATTAAGAGATCTAGGATCTTAGTGTACCGAGCTGTAGCCTATAAAGGTACAGTGACTCTAGGGAAGATGCAGGGAATTTAGGGAGAATTTAGGGATGTTGTAGGGAGATTCTACAGATGTACTAATAACGCTCTATTCCAAGTTTATTCGGATATTCTCATGCAATTTATACACTAACTAAGTAGGTCCCAACATTGCATCAACATGATGTTTCTGGAAGTTGGCCCTGTAAGATTTGATCTTTCTAATATCGACATTCTTGGCCCTTTGCTCGATTTTTCTAGTTTCCTTTTCTTGACGACTAGTCTCATGACTATTGATACCGGGTGCAAAACGACGGTCCACCAATGCAACAGTACGACTAGATTCTTTGGGCACGGCAGCAGGAGCAATGTTTTGACGATAGTACCGTGTCATGGACCGGTGGCCGATTTTGGACCCAGTGGGCAAGGTAAGTTCGACACCCGTTTTGTCAATATTTACCAAGGAATAATTGTCATTAATTCCATGATCGTCATGATCGTCATGATCCGAGTTGTACTCACTTGCTTTGCTTTCAACAGATCCACTAAAAGAAACCTTCTTATGTGACGTTTTAGGCTCGGTCAACTTATCTTCAACATCAAAATTGTAAAACTCAGCCACCGCAAGTTTCTCGTCCTTGGTTTCATAAGGTAACTTACAGTGGCCCTTGGAGTGCATGTGCTGCCTTACACTGGTCAAGTTCTTGCCTTCGAACCCACAAACCAAACACTCAAGGTCAAGCGAAATGGCCTCACTCAAGTACAGAAGTAATCCGATCAAATCCACCAAATACGACCTTTCGGGTATGTAGAGTCCATGGTTCTTGAACATATGCTTGATGTTGGCCTCAGCTTCGTGGTTATCTACGTCACAGTAGAAACATCTCGATATAGGAATGGCCTGGACCACCTCAACCGATTCGCCGTCACTAACCTGGGATTCTTCGTCCTGCTCATTTTCGCTGTCACTATCTTCCACATCGATATCAACAAAGCTCGAAGTTTCTGAATAATTCAACTCTGAGCCTGTTTCAACTCCCGATTCCACAATCGAGTCTCCCAATGAAAACTGGGAAAACTCAGATGCCACGGATACCGGACTGACTCCGCGAGAGCCTTCCGACAAAGTATCTAAACGATCTCTTCCTCTGACTTCGTAGCCCTGCATGATCCGCTTTTCAGCCAACTGCCTGGTTAACAGCTTGTTGCTATTGTTCTTGACCTTTCGACGGTGGATATAGAATCCATCTTCATCTTCGTCTTCGTTGTATGTTTGTTGTTCTTGGTTTAAAATCTTTTCGGCAAACACATCTGAACTGATCGATGATAACTGAGCCACTCTTCTTTTAAGATTATAACGGTGCCACTCTGTCTTCATGTGCTGCCTCTGAAGCTCAGCAGTGACAAACTTGATCGAGCATGTGTTGCATGTAAATGCAGATGTGTGCGGGTTTGCCTGGTGGGGAATAAATGATGCCATTCTCTGTACAATCTTAAGATGAATTAACCAATTAACCTGGTCTTCTTTTGTTCTTATCTACTTCTTAACTTTCTCCTTGCTAGTTGTAGATCCAAATGACTAAGCTGTTCCAGAACATAACCTGCAAACTTACAATTTTGCACTTTGCTAACATACAAATAATTCACCCTCTATACTGCAGCTTGGCAGACGGCTCGATAACCTCAACTTGGAAAAATTTGACTGGTCCAGTACTGAACCTACCACCACATTAATCCACTATGGCTGTGCATATATTCGGTAAACATGTCAAACACAACAGTTTGGTTAGCGTATGTATATCCTGTCTGACTTTGTCCAGGAAAAAAACTATATACTAACAAAGTTAGCACGGATTGAAGAAGGCCATCTTTGGTATCGGATATCAAACCGCTGAAAGAATTTGTGCCAAAGTAGGATTATATCCTCAAATGAGAATGAACCAATTATCAGAACCACAAATCATGGATTTAAATAAAGAAATCTCCGAAATGACAGTGGAAGGTCACTTGAAACAAAAGATAAACAATGATATTCAACTTAAAAGAGACACTGGTTCATATGCCGGTTACAGACATGCCAATAGTTTACCCGTGCGTGGTCAAGGTACTAGATCAAATGGTCAAACCGCCAAGAGATTGAACAAGATCCCTAGATATAAGATCTAATCAGCTCCAAAGAAATCTATAAATTACGTATTCATGTATATAATAAACACCCAAGCATTGAATTGAAGTAATGACTATCCAATATTAAATGATTGAAGGTAGCAAAAAATTGCAATGAAAAAAACAATGGACGAGTCCGGAGTCGAACCGGAGACCTTTCGCATGCTAAGCGAACGCGCTACCAAC
>JAJMGK010000049.1:0-71042 GCA_030575035.1 Suhomyces vadensis
AAACCTTGGATATGCGACATTCAGGTAAGAGAGGTGCGTAATCTGGTCGGAAAACACTGTACTGTATTTTGTAACCAATAACTAAATGTTCGGTCTAGTGCAAGTTGGTATGATACTGTTTGAAATCTTGCCTTTCTGTGGTTAGTCTTACGTTTTACCGTTGTGCCCTTAGTGTTGCTTCCGGGGTAATCACGGGATTGGACTGTTTCTGATGTATACATAGGATGGGTGCGCTGTAGGATCTTCGTTCCCGGAGAAAATCGCGCAACAAATTTCCCCTCGATCTTTTTTCCGGGAGAGGGGTAGGAAGATAAGGAATAAATCGGTTAACTGTATTTCATTTTTTAGTTTCCGAATGCAGCCGATCGAAAGAGACTTATAACTTGTTCCTTTCCTAGATCATCAATATCATTGCGTTAGGTTCCTAGTTGTTATTCAGGTCGATTGGATTGATGATTGGAACGGTAGTTTCTCTGATAGAATTCGTCCTGGTTTTTTTTTTCTGTGTTCGGAATGAGCCGTAGTAAAGATTGAGTTTATATTGAATCTAGAAAAAAAAAATATCTTGAGAATCGATGCATGTTATTATAAAATAGTAAGCATTTCCTCTTTTTGAAACCATTTTGAAGTAATTGCATATAGCGTTATGTCTGCTCAAAGTCCCGTTGTGATGAAAGTCAACTATCCGTGAGTACCTATGATTTTTCTTATAATTTTTTCAGGTAGTATGAATGGTTATACTAACAAGAATTTAGGTTTTGGTATGGTGGTGCTGCCAGTATGGTTGCTTGTTTAGTGACTCATCCATTGGATCTCGCAAAGGTTAGATTACAAACTGCCCAAACACCAGGTCAATCTTTAGGATCTATGGTATATCAAATTATTACAAAGGAAGGATTTTTTAAAATATATTCTGGTTTGACTGCATCATTATTAAGGCAGGCTACTTATTCGACTGCCAGGTTCGGTATTTATGAGTTTTTAAAAGACCTATACGTTGAGAAAACACAAGTAACAAAACCTACGACAGCAGTATTACTTCCCTTGTCTATGATCGCAGGTGGTTTAGGTGGCTTGATTGGTAACCCGTCTGACGTAGTAAATATTAGGATGCAAAATGACTCGAGCTTACCTATTGCACAGAGAAGAAATTATAGAAATGCATTTCACGGTATATTTCGTATTTGCAAAGATGAGAGTGTTAAGACTTTGTTTAGAGGTTTAACGCCAAATTTAGTCCGTGGAGTTTTAATGACCGCTTCACAAGTCGTCACATACGATATTGCGAAAACGCTATTGGTAGATTCCGTTGGACTTGATGCTTCTAAGAAGTCAACGCATTTCAGTGCTTCATTATTGGCTGGTTTAGTTGCGACTACTGTTTGCTCCCCGGCTGATGTGGTTAAAACTAGAATCATGAACGCTAAAGGATCTTCTGGTGGAGCAGTGTCGATTTTATCAAATGCTGTCAAAAATGAAGGTATCGGTTTTATGTTCAGAGGTTGGTTACCATCATTCATCAGGTTGGGACCACATACTATAGTCACCTTCTTAGCTTTGGAGCAATTAAGAAAGTTTAAACTTGGGATGTGAATTCGTCCAGATCTTCTTATAATAACTTTGATAAACAAATGATAGAGCATATATATAAATTTCTTATATATAATATAATAGAGTAATTTTTCAGCACTAACTACAAGTTGAAGTACAGTTCTTATTGCCGATGGCCATTTTTTGCTTGTCACTTTAACGTATATGATTACGTACTATATATCTAATGACCTTCGCATATATACCCGAGGCTCAGCATATTAAATACGTTGGTATTTCCTTTTTTACCAATCAAACTTGAATGTTGTCTAATTCAGCCTTCTCAAAAGCTTCCTTTTCGGCTTCCAAAATGTAAGGGATTAAGTAATGAGTGTCTTGTTCAGGTTGCACGGCCTTATTTGATGGTAAAAGCTGATGAGATAAAGCTAATTGATGGGCAGTAATTATTCTGTAGTTTCTAGCATACGATTCATTTTCAGGCAATCTTGCAATAGCTTTTTGCATGACTGGACTTTCTTCAGCCAATAAATCATTGAATCTGCACAGTTAGTATTAAATTCGATCGACAAGACTTTTACTTTGTAATTTAAGTATCTTAAGAGTTTAAATCACATCATCTTGCTTGCGTATTTGTAAACAGAATCCAGGTACTTACTTTAAACCCATCTCTCTGTAACCAGAGTAGGCAACAAAAGTTTTTGCCAATGGAGTGACAATCTTCGATAAAGTAGGTCTGGACAAGACAAAGTCAGCTGCCTTTACAATAGAAGTAACTGATGCCATTTTATTGTTGGATAATTGTTGCTAGTTTCGTTGTGTAATTTGATTTTTCAAAGTACTATTTAAAAAATGTGACAAACAAATCTGTAAAGCAAAATTTGTGCGCACTCTATTGGCCAGAGCTAGACTACCTATTTCAGAAACCTCCGAAAAACTAAGATATCAGAGTAAGTAGAAGACAGAGGCACGAATTCTAGAGTAGAATAAATAGAGACCACTAGTAATGATATTCATCTGTGCTTTCACCAGCGGTGCTAGGATATCCACATGAATTTAATATGGCTTCAGGACTATCTTCGTTGACCAAGTTTAATAATTTTTGATTCTTACAGAGGAATAATCCCATAAAACCACATGAATTTACTCCCAAGTCCTTATACTTTCCAAGTGATCTAGGAACTAACATCATGTAACTTGTAGTTAGAATAACATTATAGGAAATATGATTGGCATTGTTTTCTCTTAATACAGTCAATGTTCTCTGAAGCAAGGATGAAAAATACATAGTTAAGTCATCTTCTTCAAGATCAGTGGAGTTATCTGGAAACCGAGCAACAAAATGAGCAAAAGGAATATCTTCATTTTGCAAAGGTTCCTGTTTAACATCAGGGATAAATGGAGGAGATTTCTGAGCTAATGTTTGAGGATAAGGAATAAATTCGTCAGGTAATGACATAAACTGTATGTGTTTATGAGGTTGCGAGGCACCACTTTCTGGTCCGCAGTTATAAAATGCAAACCAATTCTTTTCAGTATCTCTCAAAGAATGTAATAAAGAGAAGGATCCTGCTAACTCGGTTGATGATAATGGTGTGTTTTGGGATTTGAACTCCTTAGTGATTAACATGAAATGCTTTGGGACAACAGGGAATTTATTAAAAACAATTCTGAACTCATTATCAGGGCCGAAATTTTCTTCAATTGTAAGCTCTGGTTCTGGTTTAGCAAATGGATTGGACTCGACTGATCCATTATCTGGTCTACGTGTCAATGACTTTAATAGAGTAAACTGAAAGTCAACAGTGCTTTGCCCTAATTCTTTATGAACAATAGTATTTTCAGCGGAAGATCCATTAAATTCGATGTAGTTGTTATCTATGGCTTCATTGAATCTATCAGCCAACTTTTGATCAAAGTTTGGTGAGACTTCGTAAAACATATTGTCGGAGAAGAATAAGGTAATTTGTACGGGCACTTTTTTCGAATGTTTTTTCTACTCAATTTCAATTTTTAATGATAATCCGTGTTAATGCTAACTATATAATTATACAGATGAAGTTTAGAGATTAGAGCTCTAGTATGTACGACGATTTTTTGAAGAAGAGTATTCGGACTACAAAATGATGCCTAAATGCAAACTTGAAGCGGAATCGACGCAATGTAGTTATTTTCTTCGAAACCAATGGATTAATTTGTTCGATTTCTTCTTACCAGGGTCCTTGCCTTCTTCAGCTATCAGTGTGGATGATCTGGAGAATTTGGGGGTCAAGTCGTGAAGCGATATTGAAAAAGATCTGGACTTCGAGTGACGACTCTTCGGTAATAGCGATGCGGAACCAGCATTTGAACCCGAGGATAACACAGGCAGAGATAATACTGATATAGACTCAGATCCCCTTCTTTGATTTGAACGGACATCCGCAATACCTAGAGAACTTTTTAACGCCGATGACTTTAAAGAAATCTTCGAAAATTCACTGGATTCCTGTGAATTACTTGATGCTCTTCTTTTTGAATCAGTTTCTGAGAATGGATTATAATTCAGCTTGAATTTTCCGACGTTTTCTTTATCCTGTGGAGGAGAGGTTTTTACTAATTGTGTGGTATCTACTTGTGCAGGGGTATTTGGAGTCACGTTTGAGGGAGGATCGGACGGTGGATTTGTGAAAGACGATCGTTGCCTGGTTAGAGGGCTCGATTTAAACGTTGGGATTTGAGTCATTTTCAAAATCTTCTCCTCGGAAGATGACATTGGTCTTCTAGGTGAAGGTTTTTTCGGAGATGAATTGGACGAAGTCTTGACAGATGATTTGGATGATTTAATAGACGAGCCACATGAATCAACAGAATTAATTTGAAATTTTTGTGATACAGGGGATTGAGAAGGATAACCATGATTCAGTATGCCATCAACTGTATAAATTGAATCATAATTTACTAATGTGGAGTCGTTTGGAGCAACATTTTGGGAAATTTGATCATCCGAAAAATAATCTTGTTTAAATGTTGAGCTTGTAGATGGGGATGAAGTTCCATCGTATCCTGAACTAACGATAATTGATGGTGTGACAGCTAGAGGGCTATCTGCAATTGAGTTTTCAGCACTGCTAAAAACCTCATTCAAAGTAGTAGGTGTGGAAATGGCAAAATTCTTCGAAACCTCTCTAGTCGGCTTCGATTTGCCAACAAATTCATGATGAGAAGTCAACGAAGAATGGTCTGTAGATTGAATAGTCTCGCTGCTGGAAATCGCTGAGTCAGAATGATCACTAATTGGACTTGCAGATACATTTTTTCCTTCAACAAGTATAAAAGAGCCATTAACTCGATCACCTTTGTTCGTAGATATAGCAGCGGACCTAGGATTAAGGTTTGGCAAAACTAAACTTGGTGTCAAATTACTAGGCGAAATTTTCAATTCTGCCAGTGTAGAAGTAGGAAGAACAGGTGATGGAGACGAAGAGCCAAGTTTTTCGCCGATATAAATTGGAGGTGAAGGAACTCTCTTGTAATCTGGAGTTACTGACCGTATATCACCAAACCTAGATTGATTTTGGCGCTGAATTCCAATACTTCTTTTTGGATTTGATTTCAAGCTAGGTAAACTCGAGGAATGGCCTAATGATCTACTTTCCTTGGAAGTAGGATGTGTAGTCAAATTGTTTCCACTACTATTCGATCTAACAATATTAATACTCTCGGACGAAGAAACTTTTAAAGCATTAGAGATTCTGTTTGATTGATCATAAAATATTTGATACCGATTTGCTTTGGCTCCAGACCTTTTACCTGTTGGAGTAGAGCTATTCAACATTGGAAAGGTTGGTGTGTTTGAGTTGCTTAGATTATGAGATGAGTTCGCGGAATCTTTGGAAGAGTTTGAAAAGGTCTTCTCAATCAAATTAGAAGGTTTATTTGTACTTCTTAAACTAGAACAAGATGAGTTAGCCGACATATTCGAATACAAACCACTGCCTAAAACGTGACTTGGTGGCATATTGGCAAATATATCATTTGGATTTTCATTATCAGATTGAATGTACTCAAGAGATTGCTCCCTCTGATCCTTAAAAATTCCTTCGTCATCTTCCTCTTCTTCTATCAAGTCACCTGTATTCTCTTGTATTGGTTGGTTAAACAATAAGTTTGACGGATTACTTGTACCATGATTAAAGATATTAGTGGAATAATTATTGGAGGCCGAAGTCAAGGGAGAAGACACGAATGGAGAAGAAGACTGCTTAACAAATGGCGAAGCCAAAAAATCATCATCAGAATACGGTTCAGGTACCTGCTCGGTTTTGCTTTGTTGTAAGCTAGTTGTTGAATTATTGTTTGAGGAATAGCCGCCACCTATATGTAAATTTGCATTTAAAATTTCGTCCAAATCTATTACAGCCTCTGGTACATTTTCATTATTCATATTTGATTCCTCCGTTAAAAAGAACCTGTTCTTATTGCCAGATGCATTATACGACGATGCACGTTTATGATTTAATTTTATAGGTGAATTCAAGCTGTTTCCTGCACTATGAAATATGGTCTTTTTAGCTGGAGAAAGGGTATTTAGATGACGAGGTGAAGATCCCGGAGCAGTCCTGGCAATATCTGGTGTTTTGACGGGAAAAGAAAAGTCTGATGAACTTGATTTGTTCGTAAAATCCTCGTAGTTGTTAAAATTAAAATTCTTTTCTATCACTGGTTCACTGTTCTTAATAGGATTCCCTAAATTAATATTGCTCATGGATTTGGATGTTGGAGACGGTGAGAATAGTCCTAGGCCCATCGAGTCAAAATCTCCAGATATTGCAGCAGATCTTTTGTGTCTATGAGCACGAGGTCCCACTGGCGTCGATAGATGATTAGACTGGTTGGGAAGAGAACTCATGAATGTTGAATGATGATAATGCAAAAACGAAAACGAAAACGAAAACGAATGAAGACAAATATAAAAAAAATGCTGATTTAATAAGTTTTAGAGGTATGGACAGGGCAAGAATGTATGTGGGTTGTTCCTTGATTGAAATTTGGGTGATCAACCAATCGCTTCGTTGAAATGAATGGAGAGTAATTAGGATCTGTCTAATTATCGTAATGATAACGCGTTAGAAGTGTCCTCCGGAAATGTAATGATGAGTGCTCTGCTATATTTTGTAATATGATTGAGATGCCACTTCCGAACAAGTACGTCCCAGTTGCGGGCCTTTCAAGATTCCACTAATTTTTGCTATCTTAAGCGACTGCTACCTTCCGAATTCGATCAACAAACTTTCTTTAAAAAACTTAGTTCATCTATAAATGATCAACTAAAAAATTATGAACAAACTCGTGTAGAGGCAAAGGAACGAGAGAGTATAAAATAACTGCGGAAAAAGAGTTCTCGAGAATCCAAACAAAATACTCTAGTAGATCTATTGAATCAGTCTTTTAGTTTTTTTTAATGTATGAGTATTGTAATGACTCATACATATACTAAATTGTTTGAATGTCGATATGTAGTTAAATAGTCATGTTTGAGTTCTGTGAATGGAAGAATTTAAGAGAGCTAAGAGCGAGCGAGCTTTGAATAGACAACTGACAAAAGTCTAGGTGTCTCAGAGTTTTTCGAAATACCCGAAAAGGGTTCGATTCAATTTCCAGGCGCTCTGATGCAGGTTTAGACATTTCTAAAAACCAGCTAATACTAGTCTTTCCTGGATTGAGATACTCTTCTCAAGCTTGAACAGGAAATGTTTGTTGCAAACATAGCTTCAAAGTAAATACATGCGGCTCTCCGAACACAATATTGGCACTGCCACCCCGATTGTGCGGGGGAGGTGATATATTCCTAGAGAAAATAGAAATTATAAGGAGGGGTAATTGTTAATCAGACACTTATTTTCAAACATTCAGAGTGCGGAATCTTAACATTCGCACCGTTTATGAAGATATTTAGATTTAGATTTGAAACGCTTAAATTTATCGATTACAGAAATATTATTATGCTGTACACAATTTTTGTTATTCTCAGTGATTGTGTGTATAATTCGAAATAGAATATTTTCTACCTTTTTCGCATATGTTAGGAGGTTAGCTTCGGCGCTGGACTTCGCCAACAAGCGGTTTTAACCGGATGTGTGAAAATCTTAGATCTCAACTAAGGTTTTGATTCTAGGCCCTGAAATGAGTTTAGTTCCAAGTATCATTAACCATCAGACAAATTTCATTCAGGGTTCCATTTTAGAATTTTCGCAATCTAATGCATTATTTTCAAAAATATCCTCTTTTAAAAACTTAAAACGATCGTAGATGGTTTTTTTTTCTTTTTCATCATAGTGAGTAAGTTTTACGGATATATGGACCACCATGCTCTAACAGAACAAACCCCAAATTTGAAAAGCATTTAATTGTGTTAGCAATAAGTTAACCTATATAGATAATTTTGTATTCCTCTAAAAATATTGGTGATGTGGTCGAAAAATAAAACGATCAACGGCGCAGCCTTACGAAGACTGCTGAAGAAGGAAAAATGAATCGTAAATATAAGAACAAATAGAAGAATCTCTACAATGTTGGGAAATTTCAATACCTTCTAAATTAAACTAGCTAACTACTTCTTATGTTTCTTAGCGATTCTTCTTAATGCTCTTTGTTCATTCTTCATGACACCATCCACCATCTTATACTTACCCTTGACACCCTTTGGTCTACCACTCAAACCTCTGTTGGATCCGGTAGCCACAACCAAAGTAGCCCTCGGTTTAGTTGCTTGCTTCTTGGTCATCTTTCTCATTAACTTTTGAATCTCATCGGCCTTATCTCTTTCAGATTTACCACTATCTTCATTAATTAAATCAGATTTCTTCTTGAGCTTTTCCAATCTTCTCAAGGCTCTCATCTTCTTACGCCCTTGAGCTTCCAAGACCTTTTTGATAGGTCTGGCATTTAATTGTCTATCCTTTTCTTTGATTGCTAATGCAGCTTCTTTGGTAATCGGCTTCACGATCTTGGAATGCTTCTTCTCGTCATGAATAAACCAGTCTGGTAATTCATCTTTATCTCTGAAAGAATACCTATTTATACCTTCTTCGATCAAATCGTATTTGTTCTTCTGACCCAATGCAACTTGGTGGGCCAAGGTCATAGCCTCAACAGTAGCAAGGTCCACCTTCTCTTGCTGAGTCTTGGCCTTGGATATTTTTCTGCTTAACTTTTCATCGTCCGAGTCAGAATCTGAATCCATAGGTTGGTCTTGCTCTGCCGGTACAATTTCGAAGTCACTGTCGTCACCTTCAGAAGATTCTTCACTTCTATCTTCTTTCACCTGAGGTTTTGTAGCTGACTTGGGTTGATCTTTAGCTGCCTTAGCCAGGTTCATGTCATTTATCAAGGAATCATCTCCTAACTCGCCAAAAATAGAATCAGAGGCAAAGAATACCTTAGCACTCTTCGACAAACCATCTTTACCTTTCTTCTCTGCAATTAATTTTATATGTTCATCATCATCAGAGTCCAGTTCAGAGTTTTCTTCCATTTCGTAATCTTTCGGTTCGTCTTGGTCCTCTTCCTCGTCAGATTTTATTCCGTCCCAGCCTTCATCGTCCACATCTCCCCTGGTCTGTTTTGCACGATAGTTTGCATCACGCTCGGATTTTCTTTGTTGATATGCGCTGTACATATCATCCAATTGTATTTCCAAATCATCCAATTCATCGGCCGAGTCTTCTGCTACCTCATCGCCAACATGAATTTCATTATCTCTAGCCAATTGTTCTTCGCTGAATATCATCTTCTTTTTACCTTTTGCTAATTTGTCCAACTCCCCAGTTTTTTCTGCAGTTCTTAAATTGAATAAAGACTCAGAACCAATTTGAGCAGCATCAATACCGATATTCATATCAGTCAACATATTCATTTGATTTCTGACAATTTCTTTTTGCTTTAACTCGTTTGCAGTCTTCTTTGCTCTCTTCAACTTTTGCTTTTGTTTGTCAGTGAGAGCTTGCAATTCCTTTTCGATCTGTTGATCTTCAGTAAGTGGCTCTACTTCTACCATATCAGCTTTGTCTTCTTCTTTTTCATCCAATCCCAATAATTCACGAGATTGCTTTCTAAATTTCAAGATGGCTTTGAATTCCTTTCTACCTAATACCTTTAAATCTTTGATACATTCTAAAAGTTCTGGAGTACATCCCTTCAATTTTCTTAAAATTTTCCATTCATGATCATCTTTTTCTGGTTCTACCAACTTGTTTAGGTCTCCTAAAGCATTAATTGGGTCTTCGTTTTTAACGAATTCGATCAACGGCATAGTATGATACAATAA
This sequence comes from Suhomyces vadensis, assembly GCA_030575035.1. Taxonomy (NCBI): domain Eukaryota; kingdom Fungi; phylum Ascomycota; class Pichiomycetes; order Serinales; family Debaryomycetaceae; genus Suhomyces; species Suhomyces vadensis. The sequence goes on from JAJMGK010000049.1 coordinate 9,857, forward strand.
ATAATCTCCTTCTTCGTAACCAGTTCTGTGTCTGAGCTTCTTTTCTGGGTTAAAAATCTTGGCTTCGTTATTGACAGTTGAAGTAGCTAATTCTTCGAAGACCTCTCTCGGATCAAGCAATCTCGGATCCAACTTCTTTGGTGCTTTAAATCCTTTACAGACAACGAAAATTTCTGCAGAAACATTACGAGAAGCCGGTGGTTTGGTAGCTTCAACCTTTTCGAATAACTGCTGAAAAACCCACATTAAGTTATTATAATCTCTGGATCTGAAAATTTTAGTGACAAAAGTACCACCAGCGTTTAAATTTTCAACGGCAAGTTTTAATGCTTGCAAAGTTAATTGAGATTGAGTAAAAGCATCTTGAACCCATCCCAAACCAACATTTGGAGCACCATCATGCAATACGGTGTCTGCTTTCCATGTTTTCATGTGACCTCTTAACTTAGACCTACAGTCCTCAGTGGTGATGTCAGATTGGAAGGTAATACAGTTTGGTAATGGCTTAATTGGAACAATATCCACACCGATAATCAAAGAATTAATTGGACATAATTGTGATGCTATTTGACACCATGAACCTGGCGCAGCACATAAATCAATAACAACTTTTGACTTCTCCAAAAAATGCCCATACTTTTCATTAATTTGGACAATCTTGAATGAAGAACGAGCACGGTATCCCTTTTCCTTGGCCAAAAAATAGTACCTATCTAAACGACCCTTGGAGTTCTTCTTTTGCGTCTTACCCATTTTACTTCTTAAGTATTTGGTTGACTTTTCTAATTAAGAGCTCACCTTCTGTTCGCGATGGGTAAAATCTTTCTATTGAGATGAGTTGAATATTTAAATTACACAAAAAGAGAAGGATGAGGTGCACCTATCGCCATGATAAAAACGCCTGCATATAATGACAGCTGTAACTCAAATCCAGCTGGTTTCCGAACAAGACATACAACAAGTGCCAAAGACTTAGAGTTCCCAATCAACAAGTTCCGCGCTATCAGCTTCAGGATCGATTATGTTATTATCAATCAAATCGATACTGTTCGCATTACAAAAGATGCATTCCTTAGTTAATACATTGTCCAATTCTTTCTTGTTCGCAGCAGAAGAATCTCTCTTGAAGTTTTGGAACACTTTTTTAAATTTGTAGTTTCCTTTAGGCTTGATGTATGATCTGATTAAACAGTCCTTGTGAAATCCATGGTGACAGTTAGGAAAATAAACAAATATTTTGCTAATTAATAATGTATTGCATAGCTTGCACGGTTCTCCAGGTTGAATGATCGAAAAGATTCTAGCTTTATTGGTGACCTTTGATGACTCTTTAATCTTAAATTTAAGGTTAGACGAAATGGTCAAGGACTCTTTCATTTCAAGTGAAAGTTGATTTATCTTATTATTATACTGATTGAGTGATTTGACAATTTCGTCTTTAAAGTTATTGATCATAATTGATTCGGGGAACAAAGGCAAGAGATCTTTTAAACCAATGATTCCAATATTGTTGGATGAATTGGAAAGACCCAAAATATATTTTAACACCTTGTTAAACTTTTCCAGAACTGTGCTATCAACATCTTCGTTATCAGTTTTCTTCATCATGCTATTGGCGATATCATCGGTGATACTTTTAACACTAGATGCCTCTTTTTTTTTGGAGCCATTATTTTTATTGTGATCCGTTTTCTCTTTGCTTTGCTCTTCATCCTGCAAAAAGTCGAATGATTTTCCTCGAGTAACTCGATCGATTAAATATTTGGCATACATAATCCATAATTGCTTTCTGGTTGAATAGTTTTCTTCTTCCAATTTAATTTTCCCGACAACACTTATGTCTTGTTCTCGATCTCCTTCGTTATATACTTTGTGGTCAGCAGTTTTGAAACTAAGTTCATTATCTGAAGTCAGATTTATGCCAGAAACCTTTAGTTGTCCGCCATTTTCAATGAATTCATCGTATTTTCTCAATACAAATTCTCCAAGGTCAGTGAGATCGTTATCTAGCGCCAACTTGAGTGCTTGGTCAAACAATGACATATCATTTAAAAGAATCAACACCGCAGGTTGATATTGCTTGTGCGCCAAACAAAGTCTTAGAATAAATTGATGGTCATAATTCGGAGACTTTTTGGACAAAGACGTAGATTCCTCGAGTTTCAAATGATTTAAGAATCTAATCACCTGTTTTGCCGCTATATTATCAGTATCAGGAAAAGTGATTAGTAAGGAAAGGTAATAATTATTGATTTGTTTGTTCCGAATGCCTTTGTTGTATACGAGTTTCAGCAAGAAATGAATACTATAATTTTCATTAATTGTAATATTACGCTTAGACCTGTTATAAGTTAGTACCGCAGGCAAGAATTTTTCATAATCAATATCATTTCCGAATTTAAGCCAGGTTTCCACCGTCAATTTAGGACTGTTTACCAATAGCATAATTGCATTAGCGTAAATGACTTCCTTCAGGTTTTTCTTCTTGGAGGAATAAATTTTCAGTAATGTTCTTAATGCATCTCTCCAATTGCAATTATCGATGTAATACTTCAATATAAACTCATAGTCTTCAATTAAATCTGCATAATAAAGTAGTTTGGACGGATAGTGAAGGTCCTTTATTATTTGATAGATGGTTTTACTATCCAAAAGCTTGTAATTTGTTTGCAAAAACAACTTAAATTGATCATTAAGATTATTTAATAAATCTTGATTGTATTCCTTAAGGTTTGGGCCGTTGTTTATTTCCTTGTTGCTTGATGGAGACAGCATTTTTGATTGAACGACAAAATTCTCATTGGCTTCATAGTCTAATCTATAGATTAGTCTTAGAATTAACTCAACAATCCAACTTGATAGTATTATGGCTCTTATTCTGTTTTTTTCAATATTTTTGGAAAAATCAAATTTGGAAATTAAGTACTCTACCAATAGCTTTTCGGATACGATTTTTAGGAGAATAGATGACCCAGTTAAAGAGTCAGCTATAGCTGAATTCCCAGCTGGCAGAAAATTACTAGACCGCAGTTGAATATTTAGTAACATTAAACAAACCCTTTCAAATGGTTCTGTCAGTTTTGCTAAAATTTTGATACCTTTTATCTGTAATTCTAACATTTCATAAAGCGATGGGTGAATAGAACCATCATCAAGAACTGTAGCATCTTCATTAAACGAATGATCAATACCAAACCCTCCTTGTTGAAGGTAATGATAACCTTGCTTAATCAAAACGGCATCTTTCTTAAAAAAGTTTCCATTATTATGATAGTCTTGGTCACTATCTTCAAAGCATTTTAAGGCCTCATCATATTTACCCATTTGATAGTAATTATACCATACTGATATTGATTCATTTTGAATTATAAGCTCATAGATGGAGTTATTAGTATAAATCCAATAAGTGTAGGCCTTAAAATCATAAGTTAAATCTAAAACCTTTTCATTTTTGGCTATTATTTGCTTAAAGTCCAAGATTGTGGGCGTACTTGACGACAAGGTCAACTTGTTGAAAATTACCAAGCGCTGGTGTGTTTTGTTTAATGCGATCAAATGATGAGGAGTCAAAATCATTGACTTTGGGGACGAGCTGAGTACTTCGCCATTAGTATTTAGCTTCTTGGCCTGTGACAATTGAATCTGGGGATCATTTGTAATTATTTCATTATCATTGCCAGATATATAAACATATTGTTCATTGTTTGTAACGAAAACAGCATCTTTAAAGTTCGAAAAATTGGTTAATTTGGGAGCACTAGATTTGAAAACTTTTAGCAATTCAGAGTACGAGGTATCAAAGCAATCCCAAGAATAAATTTTGTCTTCGGTGAACAAGTTGATCTGTGTGTAATTCTCAGAAAAGGTAAGACCAGTCAATTGGCTACTCAGAGCTGGTTTGTAGACGTATTTAATATATTTGTCATCTCTCTTATTCTCTTGAGTTACAGGATCATGAGACTTAACTGATGCAATATAGATTGAACCATCTGATGTTCCGAATAAAAAGTCATTGGTTGATTTATAGTCCGATCGGGCATCAGAGAGTCCGTCAGAGTCGGGAAATGCGAAGTATTTAATATTTAGGTTTTTGAATTTGGGTAGTATTTTAAAAGATGAATAAGAATCATGCAAATAATAGTAAGAATTGTTGTTAATTTCAATGAAAAAGTGACTTCCATTAGGATGTAGCCAACATCCTGTCGTCTTGGAAGGTGTAGTGCCAGGAACTTGGAATCGTTTAACCTCAGTTGGGTTTTTCAAGTTAATCTTATAAATTAACCCATCAACTAAGAGAAACATTTGATTATTTTGAGTAGCTAGCCGTTGTAATTTATGATTGAGTCCAAATTGAAGTTGGACCTGCTCAATCTCGAAGGTAGGCTTGTCATAGTCTCCCAATGACAACTGATTATTGGATTCATTGGATTGACTATTGCTTAATATCTCATAAGAGTTTGAATTTATCGACGCAGTGGTCTCTTTACCATTTAAATCCATGAATTGTAGAGCTACGGATATCTTTTGAAGTTCTACCACTGATTGTGGATACATTAAATACGAGTATCGCCGATCCTGTATATAGTACACATCGAAGTGCTGTTCAATCGTTACCAGTATAACTGGGAAGGTAGTTGAGTTGACAAGGAAAATGGGTCTTGAGATATAGATTCAGTCCCGGAAGAGTGCTAGGGCGTTGATAGCATTCCTCTGATGTCAATTACTGTTAGAAGATTATCAAAGCTACCATAATATGAACTGCAAGTGCGCAATCTGCAGTCGTGGGGTCTTGCCCACTTCAATTAACAATATACTAACTACACAAACTGATGATATAAACTTTATACCTTCAGACTTAAAACCGGCCTGCAACCTTAAGTCATTCAACAAGTCCAAATGGCGGAGCTGGTTTTAAAGTCACGTTTTTTCGAAGTGCGCAGGATCCACCCCCTAATAGAAATAAATTTAAATGGCACCAATTTCAACGACATTCAATCGAAGTTTAACAATCGAACTGGGTCTCAATTATTGAGTATCAGAAGTATTGTAATTGTACTAGTATTAATAGGATTAATCCGGTATGAACGTTTTGAAGTTTCAAAAGAAGTATCCGGTATTGGATCAATCGGACATCTTTTCGATCATTGAAGATTTCCGAGGCATTGATATTCAAGATAATGGATGGGTCGAGAAGAAGGATATCATTTCATCGGTATCCCAAAAAGGACCATACACCTACGACCAAGCTAGAGAAACATTGAAGAGAGTTGACCTTGATTCATCTGGTCATGTTGAATTGGATGATTACGTTGAACTAATTGCTAAATTGAAAGAATCAGATGGATCTGCTGCTCCATCGAAGCCTGAAGCACCAGGTCGTCCGTTGAAGAAAGCTGCACCACCAGTACCAACCTCCAATGCGGCTCACAAAACATTCATAACTGGCAAGACTTCTGGTACCACCCATACTATCAATGATGAGGAAAGAACTGAATTCACTAGACACATCAATTCCGTTCTCGCGGGTGACTCAGATATCGGAGACCGTTTACCTTTTGACACAGAAACCTTCCAAATTTTTGATGAATGTCGTGACGGTTTGGTTTTGTCCAAGTTGATCAATGACTCTGTTCCTGACACTATCGATACCAGAGTCTTGAACTTACCAAAAGGTAAAAAGGTATTGAATAACTTTCAAATGTCTGAAAATGCCAACATTGTCATCAATTCCGCCAAAGCTATTGGATGTGTGGTTGTTAATGTCCACTCTGAAGATATTATTGATGGTAAGGAACATTTGATTTTAGGTTTGATCTGGCAAGTCATCAGAAGAGGATTGTTAGCCAAAGTCGATATCAAGTATCATCCTGAATTGTACCGTCTTTTAGACGAAGATGAAACTCTCGAACAATTTTTGAGATTACCACCTGAGCAAATTTTGTTACGTTGGTTCAACTATCACTTGAAGAATGCAGGTTCTCAGAGAAGAGTTGCCAATTTCTCGAAGGATATTAGTGATGGTGAAAATTATACTGTATTATTAAACCAATTGCAACCTGATCATTGCGATTTATCACCATTACAAACTTCCAATATAAACCAACGTGCAGAACAAGTATTGGATAATGCCGAGAAAATTGGATGCAGAAAATATTTGACCCCGTCCTCTTTAGTTTCGGGAAATCCTAGATTGAATTTGGCATTCGTTGCTCATTTATTCAACACTTACCCAGGATTAGACCCAATTGAAGAAAATGAACACATTGAAATTGAAGAATTTGATGCTGAAGGTGAGAGAGAAGCCAGAGTCTTTACTTTGTGGCTCAACTCATTGGATGTTGACCCACCAATTGTTTCATTATTTGAAGACTTAAAAGATGGATTGGTTTTATTACAAGCTTTCGAAAAGGTCATGCCAGGGTCTGTTTCGTTCAAGCACGTAAATAAAAAACCTGCAACTTCGGAATTGTCCCGTTTTAAAGCATTAGAGAATACCAATTACTCTGTTGAAATTGGTAAGGCCAATAAGTTCTCTTTGGTTGGAATCGAAGGTTCAGATATTGTGGACGGTAACAAACTCTTGACTTTGGGCTTGGTATGGCAATTGATGAGACGTAACATTACAAACACTCTTGCACAAATAGGTGGCAATGCTAACTTGACTGATGGTGACATCTTAAAGTGGGCTAACAGCCAAGTTACCAAGGGCGGAAAAGGTTCTACAATTAGATCGTTCAAGGACCAATCGATTTCTACTGGTGTATTCCTCTTGGACGTTTTGAATGGCCTCAAACCAGGTTATGTTGATTACGACTTGGTTTACAAGGGCACCTCTGAAGACGAAAAATACGCTAACGCCAAGTTGGCCATTTCTATCGCTAGAAAATTAGGTGCTTTGATTTGGTTAGTTCCCGAGGACATCAACGAGGTCAGAAGTAGATTGGTATTATCTTTCGTTGGTAGCTTGATGGCTGTCGAACAACATATATAGTTTCGTTATTTCTACACAGAAGTCAAATGAACGCAATGCTACAATTCGTAGTTATGAGGTTCGTGCGTCCTGCATGTAGATGCACCAATAAAATCCGCGAGATTAAAAAGTTTTCGAAGGTAATCAAAGGAGTGAGCGATACTGAAGTAGGTTTAGTGATACACAAACAACTATAAAGAGAAGAGTGAAAATGTCCAGCCCTATTTTACCATTTACTGAAGCCAATTCGAAGAGAGTTGCTTCTTTGTTCAGAACGGCTTTAAGAACTGCGTTTGACAGCTCATTGAAATTTGACGCATACCGTAAGGAAACTATAAAGATCAGAGCACAGTTCGAATCAAACAAGACTATTGCCGATGCTGGTGAATTAGAGAAAGTTATCGCCAGCACTAAAGCTAAGTTGGCAGAATGGAGACACCCAGATCCTTATGTCACCCCAGGCAGACCAGGAGGAACTAAATACCAAAGAAACATTCCCGTACCTAGAGGACCACTCGTTCCTGGTGACTGGTAGACATGGTATTGTAGGCATTCGTGCCATTAACTTAATGACCTGTTTATACGTCGAAGGCCTATTCTTACCATCAATTGCATCTTTATCTTCAGGAAACACTGCTCATAGACTACCACCCGTATATGCCTCATCTATTCAAGATTTAGACATTATGATATGGAATTTCAGGGCATTTTCCTGAAGAGACTCCACGAATATACTTGATAGAAGCAAGTTTGTATGTCTTCAAAAGTTCGTTTGGAAAGAAAACAATACAAATTACAATAAATCCATGTATTATCAATCTCAAACTGTGGGACTTTGATTCAGCTTGACATGAAAGTTCTGTTAACTACATCCAACTCTTGTCTCCGCAAGCTATTCTTTCTATACATAATTAGTAACGTTTATTTTATTTAAGCTGGTTCGTCGTGTAGTGTTCAAATAAATTTGGTAGATCTCAGAACTTTTTGCAACTACTAAGCGCCAACTGACAATGTTAAATGGTTTAGTACGAGTAATAGGCTTGGTAGGGTCGAGATTGAGAACAATGCCACTTCTTGTTCTATTATTCTTGGATTTGGGTAATGAGATTGAGCAAATTCCACATGGCAAATTAGATATAGAAAACTCACCTTCTAGAATTGTTGATAACTCTGTGCAAATCGGTAGATTAAACCATATATGGTTCGATATATGGAAACGATGTTTAGTTATTCCCAATCGTGATGAAACTAAGTGGTGTGATTCAATAGAAAAGTTTATAAATAAATCGCTAGTGTCGAGTTGGGCACACAATGTTAATCAATTTAAAAGTCAATTTCACAATCATTATGAATACAAGCTACTTTGGCTAATTTCTATCCTTCTTTTTACATTTTTGATTAGCTTACTATTAAAATTATTATGTAAGTATACTAATCTTCAAATCCTGGAATATACAGATCCACCTGTTGGCGGTTGCATGGCCGCTAGAGATGAAGTGATTGAATCAAATCTTTTTGAATCGAACCTATCTTCATCTACGAAAGTATCTAACTACTTAATTTCAAATTATTTAAGAACCAGTACTGAAAAAGGCGAAGAATCTCTTATCAATCAATTGGAGGATAGAAGAACGTGTAAGTACTTTGATGTAATCGGTGATAAAGTCGAGATTATAAAACCGGAGATATGGAGTAGCTCCCAAGTTGAATTGATTAGTGGAAGCGAACTTCAAGACAACATAAATGAAGACATAAATTTTACCCAATTAAAGACAATAACAAGTTTTGCAAACAAGTCACAATCAAATAGCATTGACAGGAATAGAATTGAAGATTACAAACATTCTGAAGGCACAATTTATACTCAACCAGTTGTCAGGCTGCTTTCGTCGGAGTCAATTTTGCTTCTCAGATCACATTCGGAATCTATATTCGATCATTTTGAGAGGAATTATAAACAAAATTATTCCTTAATTGAAAGGATAATAAGAGACACAGTTGAGATATCGAACTTCAATAAAAAGATCAACTATGAAACGATCGAAAGCGAAATACAACTTTTATTTTGTGACGATGTTAATTCGAATAAGAAACAAAAAATGATTTTCAAATTAAATCATCTAATCCGCATCGATTTGGTTCAGGATTCAAGATTTGATAGATACATTCAATGCTATTTCTCTGCATTAATTAATAATTTTGACAAAATTTTGAAATTATTGAGCTACGAAGATCAAGAGTTACATAATTCCAGCTTAAGTCTTGTACGCGATATCTTGATATATTCTGATAGATACCTGCTTAGTGTTTTGCAATTTCAAAGATGTTTAAAAGTCTTGTTGAGTTTGATTTCCGAAGATGAACAGCAAAATAAATCAGTTCCAGATTGTTTATTTTCTATCGTATGTGCTTTAGACTTGAGTATGGTCAAAAGAATACTCTTCACTGAATACGAAGCACTTTTCGAGAAACAAGAGGAGCTTAGAAAAATTGTTGCTCTAAGGAGTGTAAAGTATTATGCGATTTGCAACAGAGATATTATCAGTTCTGAGCTAACGGACGATTTCACTAACAATTTAAGCGGTTGCTGCGGTTATTCCTTGGTTCGTTTTTATTTAAAAAGTCTAAAAACAATTGGATTAGCTATCGACTACTACCCTAGTGATAATTTAATCGAGGAGTTGGTAGATGGTTACTTGGTACTATACGAAATTCTCCTTGATACTGATAACATTCCACCCTCAATTCAGTTTGATCTCTTAACCGAATATTTTTGGGAAATTTACAACAATTTATGTGACCTGTTTCAATTAAATGGTAAACTAAGGCAACCAAAGCTTAAAGGTTTCTAGTATGAATTTTAACTTAGATGCGTATCTGCATCCATCCAACCTTTGGGTCAATAGTCTAAATTGGTTTAGCTAGGCAAATATGATTTTTTCGCAACCTTGGATGTTCCAAAGAAAAGACGCATCGAGTTATGCACGTGATACATCAATAATTTTTTTTTCTTTAGATGAGCTGCAACACTGTATGAAAATTTCAGCTAGAAAAAGGAGAAGATCTAGTACTTTATCATATCATAAAATAAAATAGAATACAATGCCTAGATCCAGACGTTCCAAGCTTGTTACATTAGCTCAAACTGATAAGAAGGGTAAAGAAAACAAAACTCGTATCTTCGATGACGTTAGATCAGCATTGGATGAATTTCAATACGTTTGGGTTTTACAATTAGATGATGTCCGTACTCCAGTTTTACAAGATATCAGATCGGACTGGACTGGCTCTAAGTTGGTCTTAGGTAAGAGAAGAGTCTTGGAAAAAGCTTTAGGGGACACTCCAGAAGAAGAATACAAGGACAACTTACACAAGTTATCAAAGACTTGTGCTGGTCTTCCCGGTTTATTATTCACTGATGAATCTCCAGAAACTGTCCAAGCTTACTTCAGCTCCTACAGTAAGCAAGATTACTCAAGAGCAAACTCTAAGGCACCAATAGACTTCTCTATCCCCGAGGGAGTTATCTATTCTAGAGGTGGCCAAATTCCTCTTGAAGAAGACGTTCCATTGTCGCACTCGTTGGAAGAGACCTTTAGAAACAAATACAAGGTACCAACCAAGATCAAGGCTGGTAAGGTTATTCTTAGTGAACCTTACCTTGTCTGTAAGAAAGGTGATACTTTAGATGTCAGACAAGCGTTAATCTTGAAACAATTTGGTATTGCTGCATCGGAATTTAAAGTAAAAGTTCTTTCTTACTACAACAATGAAAATTCAGAAGTTACCAAACTCCAGGAATAAATTATCTTCTTATTTAAAAGTGTTTGCTGAAAGCAAAAATTATTTTCTTATTGCATCAGAGCTTATATAATTTATATTCTCACCTTTGGTCTTATTTACTATCCAGATTCTTGTACAATATTCACCCTTACATACAAAATTCAAATGAAAAATACTAATTGCTATTATGTTAACCAATGTAATTGCTTGTTCTATTATTATTACTATTCTTATTTAAGTAGAATATCCTATAGTACAGTATAAATGTAATGCAAAAAATTTAGGTAGTATCGTCAACATCCAGCTCATCGACTGGAACTCTATTTTGTACAAAATAAAGCCGAGCAGGCCCATTCCCAGTGTTTTTAAAACCGTAAGTATTCCTGCTGGGTATCTGAAAAGAACACCCTCTTGTCACGATGAACTTGTCAGCATTCAAAGTTACTTCAATTAAACCTTTTACAACGTGAAAATTGTATATCACATCACCCGAGTCCCTCAACAGCTTAGCACCTTCTAGCGGGAACTCAATAAGACCAGTTGCACTAAAGTCATGGTTTTGATCGAACAAAGATGCAATTTTGAAGTTATCTAAACCTGGATTTACATCTCTTGGAGTTTCAAAACTTCCACCATTGGGAGCGACTGCTACGAGTTTCTCTGTTTTCTCCTCGTTCTCTACCACGGAAAGCGATAACGCCTTGTCACCGAACCACTCCGAACCAGTTATTTCAGGATCAGATTCATAGTCGTAAACTTCCGAGGCTGACTCCGACTTCTTGGAGTTTAATTTGGCCTTCAGTTTTGTTTTTTTCTTGTTGTGGATAGCAGCAGCAACAGAATTTTCGGGTATATGTACAACTTCCTTTATCTCTTGTAATGGTATCTTTTTGATATCATTTGCCAAGGTTGTGTCAGGATCTTGGCCTAATTCAAATGCTCTGGTATACACTATTCTTTCACCTCTCCAAAAAGCCAATGGCGCAATTTTTGTTCTTCTAGACCTGCGAAGTCCATCCAGAGGTGGAGACGGGAGGGGAGACGCCTTTGTAATCCTTTCCTTAGATTGTTCGTTTGTACTTCGCCTCCTTCCAGGTTTCTTAACTGTGGGTGGGGGCGAGAGTAATTCACTACTCTCATCTATAAAATTATTTGTACTATCATTTTGATCGTCATCTTCATCGTCGTCATCATCATCAGAAGTTGGCAAAACAGCTGCTTTCCTTCGCTTAGAACCTATGCCTAAAGCCATATTTTTAGTTAATGACGATGGTTTTGTTCGACTAGCCGTTTTAGATTTGCCTTTTGATTTGGTTATTGGAGAAAGGCTGACGGGTGATAGTGAGTGAGAACTGAGATGCGGCTGATCGAAATCATCGTTTGCAAAATCGTCAAATCCATGGTTGATACTGAAATCATTGTCACCGGCATCATCTTGTATTGTTTCAGTTTCAGGTATTTCTTTATCTCTGCTGTCTCGTCTTTCTGGCAAGGGCGATCTTAAAGGAGATTTTTTGTTTTTCTTCTTGACAGGATACTTAGTGGATAACAGTAAAGGTGACAAATTAAACGAAGCAGCTTCAGCATCTGTGAAGTTGATCATTCTTGCCACATTATCGATGTTGTCCTTAGGGGTTATAGTCTGAGCATATCCACCCAGAGCCCGCTTACGTTTACCAAGATCCCGTGGACTTCCCTTCTCTCGCCTGTTGCTGGTTTTGGATGATTGTCTTGTTATTGCTGATGCTCCTTCTTCATCATCACTGAAGAACTCATCTATATCTTCCATATTGTATTTATCCTTGGTTAAATTTGCACGGGGCCGGATGCCCGTTCTTCGGGACTGGTTCCCCAAATTTAACAAGTCCATCCTAGACTATGCTTTTCTTAATCTATATAGACATTCAAACGACTTTAAGTCAGTTGGTAGTAGTTACAGGTGATGTTAAAATAAATTGTGGGTGTTTGTTATGAAGTCACGTACATGCCACAAAACGCGGTTCAGGAGGCAGCTACATGTATGATACATCAAATTTGGGCCGCGTTACGGTTGCGAAATAAATTACGAGTTTATCTGCAGCAGGTGCTACAAGTCCATTGACTGTGATTAGGTATATCAGTGCTAAGTAGTGACGGTGTTCTCTTCTATATATCTAGTAGAAGGAGTTCATTTTTACTGTTTTTTGACAATTCGTATACTACCACTATGCCATCAGTGTAGGTGAGGTAAAGCAAAAAACGAGGAATGTCCTTAGAAGGAGAACGGTTGCGAACTGCTAGGCCCGAGATGGTACGGTATCCGTTGTAGCCTAAAACCAAACTTAGGGCGTTGGGGAAAATGTGCTCTTGTCGCATGCCATATACTCCTCGGTGACTACACAAGCGCATGATCGTGACTAGGCCCTGTTGAGTGAGCGCAACAAAGCAGCTTAGCTCGGGAATTAGATGGGTGATGGATATTCTGTTGGAGTATTCACTGGCATCGTTAAATGGAATTAACAAATCAAATATTCTCTTGGTGGCAGCATTGCAGTAAAGTGTGTCGGCTCGGAACAAGCCCAATCTCTTGCTGGTAGACACCGCAAGAAGCGTGGTGGGGGCCTGGTCTGTATGTTCGTCTAACCGGTAACGAAGGTTATTCATCGAAAGTTTGGCTTCGCGCAGTTCCAAATTTCGATACACTTTCGATAGACCTTTGTTAACTCGTCTGTATTCATCGTCGACTCCGGTTAATTTGGCAGATTCAAATACCGTATCATGCTGCAACGAGGCTGCGGAAAGTCTAGTGACGTGTGTTTCAAAGAATTGCCAGTTGGCTGCAATACCCAAGTGGCTAGTTTTCACGGGATCGAACAGTAGATCAAGAATGGTTGATTCATTAATGATGTGTTTGATTTCTTCTTCCTCGTCTATAGACGGATCTCCAAACACAGCACAAATCGACTGTACTGGATGGAAATAGGCAGAACTAATGGGTTTGGCTGTCCAGCAGTCTTCTCCCAACATTGCCCGAGTAGTCACATTTGGCGAGAGAAAGGTGACTCGTTGGAATCGCTTGAAATCAAAATCCTCCCTGTATGGCTCTCCTCTTCCTTCGAATTGTGCCATTGCAGGATCAATGTAGTACATCGGTTCTTTCCTATAGTATTCGTACTCTTTTTGGCCTATTGGTCCTTGGTTTAATCGAAATTTAAAGTTAAACACTATTAATTCGGCAGAAATCGAAGCACACGATACTTTTATACAATGCGTATTATCTGAATTAATATGATGGCCGATGAATGCTACTTCAGGAATGTTGTGCAAGATTTGATGTGATTTAATATGATAAAATTGTTCATCTCCGGGATGGTAGTAAAGTAAAGTCACACTCTGAGAGTTATCGGACGCAATGATGAGATTGTGCAATTGGCCAACATGGTCATGATAGCTTAGAAAATCAAGCCCCCACAACGACGCTTCCATCTTGACTTTCAAATCACAATGGATCTTGAGTCCAAAAAATCGATTGTCGTTGTAATTATCGGCACTATCTTCTTCAGGTTGCTTCACAAGGCTAAACTTTTCAATGTGTTTGAGAATAGTGTCAACGAACCATATCATCAACGTTCCGTCATCAAGACAAGCCCCTAGTATGGGCCGGCCCATAAAATTATCAAACGACTTCAAGTAATTAATTGTATGGGGGAAATGGGGCCAAGTTGATATAAGCCTGTCGGTAGTTGATGTGACAGATGGACGGCAATCAAATCTTAGAATAGGCTTTGTTTGAGGAATGTGGGTAACGTTGTCGAATTCAAAGAACAATAGTTCCGAGTTGCAAGCAATCACTAAATAGTCGTTACCCAAACGGCTTGCTATTATAGTGGAAATATTATTTTTGTATCTCCTGGTACCTTCAGCAAGCAACTTTTTGATATTAAGATGGGTCAACTTGACCGAATCTTTGAATTTTTCTGCTGGAGACCTTCTTACCATTCGAGAAGGATCTACGTTCTCTAAGGTAGAAAGGTCTGGATGAAACTCGTCATATATACCCTGGTTATCTTCAATCTCTTTCAAAGTATCGGAGTCATGCATTTCCCATTTCTTGTAGGCAGTTTGGCTGTTGGTTGGGAATTTAATGTTATCCACCAATGTCTTGTTGACTATTTGGATTCGATCATTGGAGTTGTTTGAATACCTTCTATCTTTGTGCTTGTCAACAAGTTTGTACTCAACATTTTTGTCGCTACATATCAAGTCGACATTACTATCACTATCTTGATAGGAAGAGGATTCAAATGAGCTTCTTCCGCTTCCAGTAGTGCCGAAACTTTCCCTTCTATCCAAATAGAACATATCAGCATCATTATTGTCGTCATTTAACGCAATAAAATCAACTACTTCCCCCAGGCCCACATCAAACACGCCTAGATCGTCTTGGTCGTACAACTCAGAATCTGAGCCAATTTCTTCTTCATTCTCTATGGTCCAACGATTACGATTGTACGATTCGCTCTCCTCATCCAAGCTTTGAATGTATCTCCGCACGTCAATAACCTCATCCTCTTCCTCATCTTCTGGCTCATTTTCTCCATTACTTTGATCAGGATCTTCTATATACTCATCGTCTGATTCTTCTTGAGATAATGTTTCTTCATCTTGTCCGTCTCCCGTTTCATGATATGTGTTTCCATGATCATTATTATGATGCCGCTGATGAGGACTAGTTTGTGGCTGTATTTTAAGTACCCTTTTGACACCACGATAATGTAAAAAGTAGTTGAACTTGGTATTCGGCGAAAGCCCAGGATCATGTATATTCATGTTGAGTCCAGCTTTTATAATCTGATACAATTGAATATCGGCAGCAGAGTTTTTGTCATATAATTGATACCTTATTAGGTAAGTTCGTCTGCCTACGTCTCAATTAGATTTCGTCTCCAATACGTAAGTCCTTATCGCACGGAGCCTCACTAAGAATGATTGATTTGGTAAGCAAAAAATCGGCTGGGGAAGTTTGATGAAATATTAGTAAACCCATCCTTGCAGACGAACATGGTAAACCACGCAGATTACAGCAACTATTCAGACCAGCTTAGCAAAGAAGAGGTGTTAAATACAGTTCTTGACTCTTATGAAGCATTAAGTTTCGACACTTCCAACTGGGTTGCGAATTTGTCAAATTGTTCATCATTGGTGTGGCATGCGTACCATTCATTGAAGATCAGAGTAAACTGGGCTGGGTTTTACGTATTGAATCCAGAGGCTTCTGACGAGCTAATCCTTGGTCCGTTTCAAGGAAAAGTTGCATGCCAGATTATCAAAATAGGTAAAGGTGTCTGTGGAACAGCCGCACATACGAAGGTAACTCAATTAGTTCCAGATGTTGAAGAGTTTCCCGGTCATATTGCTTGCGATGGTGAGACAAAGAGTGAAATAGTCATTCCCTTGGTCAAGGACAACAAAACCATAGGTGTCTTGGATCTAGATTGCTTAGACTTGTCTGGTTTTGATCATGTCGATCAACAATTTCTTGAGAAGTTAGCTGTTTTGTTGGTTAAAACATGTAAGTTTTGATTTATAGCTACACATACGTCGCTTGTTTAACGTCTCATACGATTATTTCGTATAAAATCGTTAGTATTTCACACACCTATAGATTAATTTCATGTCACAATAAATTTAGATAAAACACATTAAGAAGAAAGAGTTAAAAGACTACTGTAGATGTAATTGAAAATTTATCAAAATATCAAGAAAACACATTTCTAAGCCATCAAATAAACCATCAAATAAATAAACGAGGGCAGACACATTTACCTGCATTTCAATAATCATAAACATAAACTTAAACAAAGATATGTCCAGATAATTAGGGAAATCATAGGAATATAAAGATTAAACTGACGAGACACACTTCCGAGGTATACGATATAATAACTTGGTGATCTTTTTTTTCTTCAATCTGTTGATTCAGGATAATTTGAGTACTTTTATTTATCTGTTAAGAACACTAGTACAAAAGATTTTAAACTTAAACTTAGTGCACTTAGTTTCAACTCTTGTCAAGCTCTAGCTCTTTTCAGCTTCGGCCCTTCTTTGCTCTTCTCTCTCTAAATTATGGTACAATAAACCCTTGGCCTTTTCGACTGCATGGGTACTTCCAGAAATGGTGAAGATTCTTTCTTCTTTTCCTTCGACTTCTTCGGAAATTCCAATAGTTGCACCACTGACCTTTCTAACTCCTTGGATTCTTGAACCATTTTTACCAATTAATGCACCAACTATTTCATTGGGGAAACTAATTGAAGTAGTGGTAATATGGTGAGGCTTTCTGTATGTAGCAGAATTTTTTGGGGCACCATTGGTTGGACCACTTTGAGCGCTTGGAGCAACATTGTTGAAGTTATGACCTCTTGGAATATAGTAGTTTGTTCCCACTATACTTGAGAAGTCTTCAATAAGACATCTAGAAATAATTCTTAAAGAATCGTACAAGTTGTCAACGGAACCTTGTAATTCAACCAATCTCTCATTTGAACCTGGTAAAAATGATTTGGAGGCAATCATGGAGATGTTGTACTGACTTTGAATCTGTTGAATTCTTAAACCCTTAGAGCCAATTAACGTACCCATCTGACTATTTGGTATTAATAATCTGAGAATAGTAGTTTCATTTTCAATACATGGGTTGGCTGATAATTGCTTAAGTGGAAAGAAATTGTAAGTTTCGATCGTGGAGTTACATAATGCTTGAGCAAAATAACTGAGGGCCTTGGCACAATCGTCAAGAGTACCGCTTACCGTCAAGATTCTGTCATGAGATCCCGGTTGTAATCTAGAAATTCCAGCCTTTGTATTCGTTTCAGCTCTAATTGAATCAATTACTTGACCATTTTGTCCGATGAGGCATCCTGATTCTTTTGCAGAAACTAAAACTCTATAGTTTATTAAAGCAGAAGCATTGGATTTGTCATGTAAGGATGGTAACGTAGTGGATTGTTCGGGCTGTTCATTGGTGGTAGCACCAGTGGCTTCGGCATCATTGTTGACATGGCCGATATTTGAATCTGGCTTAGAAACACCAGTTGGTTGAATACTAGATGAATTGGTAGAATCTAAAGGAACATTAGCTTCAGAAACGTTAGAGTTGCCAGAAACAGCATTAGGCTCTGAAGTAAATTTAGTATCAAATAAAGATTCTGTCATTAGTTATAAATTTATAAAAGAAAATATCGTTAATAGGAATGCCGTTATAGATTTTTGGTAATTGAATAATTGGTTTGATGGATGTGAGGATGGGGTTTTGAGGACGTGTGTGTAACGTTGGGATAATGTCTGAATGGTTGTAACTTTGATTGGCACGTGCGTTGACTGGGATTCTTGGGAGATCTTATGGACTTTTAAACGAATTGTGATGGATGAATATATGTATTTTACAAGTATAATTCTTAATTGCAATGGTGTACTACAAATAACTTTTAAGGGTTTGGTTGTTGCGTGCCAACTGTCATACAATTTCCTGATGTGTCGATTTGGTCGTCACATTTGAAAATTTTTCTTACCGATTACATAATCAATTACCAAGATGACACGCGTGCAGGTATAGGACAAAGAGGAAGCTAGCTCCGGCGACTGCATGACGCGCGCGCCATTTTACCGATCGCGAGACTTAGAGGCGCGAGAGAAAGAGAGGGGGGGAGAGGGTGAACGAATTTAACATCACGTTCACCTCCTTAAGAATTAAATGTTTTGTGTATTAATAGCTAAACTGTATCAATGTAGTCTTTGAGACTAATGGTATAGCTACTTCCCTTTCTTCTTGAGCCAGACAGAGGTGACGTCGAATCAGAGTTTAGGTTGTTCATAACGACGTCTTCTTCTTCATTATTGACTATATCAGCATATGAATAATAGGGTATGGTATGGCGGTCATCTTCCTCATTCTCCTCATAATTGTCAAGATCCTCTCTAATATTATTAGTGTAATTGATATTATTGTTAGTATTAAGAATGATATTATCATTATTATTGGTGGCATTATCTATGCGAGAATTATTGGCAGTTTCGAGTGGGTCGTGGTGATCGTTATCTAACGAAGACAAAAGCGAAGCACTTATTATGGAACGGGACCGCGAGCGAGATCGATTTCTGTAGTCTAACGAGGTGTCACTGTGGTGGGATTGTGAAGCTGCATTCGGCTGTGAAATGACATTAGTCGCTAAATTATTCCCTATGCTTAAATCAGTTCCTGAACGCGATATTTCTGGAGAAGATGCGCAGCTACTCATTTCGTCCCCGTAGCAGTTCAACTTTATATTTTTAAAGGTTATGCTAGGATCACTTAGCATATGAGCAGTAGTGTCTAAAATAGGAGTAGTGTAGTTTTCCGTAGTGTAGTGTTGAGGAATTTCTGGGTTTGTCAAAATGGCGCGATTATTCGATTCGAGTGACCGCTCAAATATGTTGCAGGTACTTTCGCCCTCAAGTGGGTCGATTTCTTCAGTTTCGTTTCTTTCGTGGCAAGTCCCTAATGGCTTGTTAAGTTTGTGTGCAGTTTTTTTAATGAGTTTATGCAATTTTTGATGGTATTGGTCTTGATGGTTGGATTGTTGAGATTGATTATTAGATGGTTGATCAGATGCAGTTGATGTCAAATCAGATTCGTTAGACTTTTTTAAGGTTGCGGTCTTTTCCATGACGAGTAATATAGCTAGAATTAAACACTTGTGAATTTAATCTGCTTGTTATTAGGTGAAAAATATAGACTTTTATATAAGATTAGAATTAGAGTGGACATTTTAGTGTCATGGAGGGGTTTAAGCCACTTACTTCATATCACTTATTGCACAAAATTGGAACCGCCTTGTTTTTTTGATGGATTAGGAAGGTGGCAGAAACTATTCGGTAGCTTCCATGCATGCAAGGGGAATTAAAGTTTTTATTTGATAGTGCGAGCACCACTTACTATTGAGTTGTAACATCAAGTGGACGCCTATGACGTAGATTGCGATAGATACCAATAATCACTGCCGGATCAAGTGGTCACGATAGAATATAATAGATATCCTGGTTAAAATATCACCAATGAATGACTTGATTGTAGGCAAGCAGGTGTACCGTTGTTGTTCAATAACGGCGGGGTCCGAACTGCCCCTGGGGACAGTAATGGTTCCCCTCGTGCCGCACAGTATAGAAGATAGTAGTACTTGTTGGTTTTGGCTTCCGTGGTGTGCGATACCCCAAAAACCAATTTGGATGACTGCCGCTCGACATATTGTTGCAGCTTACGTAATCGGACTTATTATTGTAACATGGTATTGTTGCACACGTCCGCACCAAAATCGTAATATGAGTATTGCGATGCTATTGGCCAATATATGGCTGACAGAACATTTTCCCAAATGTGCTAAAACTCTCTAACTGAGGCGTCGCACCACACGTGATAGTTATTTAGCAACATTTAGGATTGTTGGGGATGTTTTGGACGTCCCCCCGATTGGTGGTCGTCGATTTGTTTTTTTTAAGAAACACGTCTTTCAAAACAACTTTTCTGGGGAAAACACTATTGTACGAGTACCAATGAGTGAAGTTGAACATTCGCTTCAGGCTGCTTCTTCAGTCGTAGATTTGTCCCCATATTCATGGTTGGATGTGGTCGCTTCGAATTTGCCAGCTTATATTTATGATAATACCTCAGCAATTGATCCATCTTTGATTGAAGCATCTTTATTTTTAATCTTGGCCACGGGTTGTATATTGTTGGGAGCTCACAGTACCATAAACAGACCTCGTAATGCTTCTTTGCCCAACACTGATAAGGACAGTCCCTATTATGATCCTACTGATAACGATGAGTCCAAGTACTTCATTACCTCCATTGATCTATTACAATTACGTCTTGCTCAAAGTGATAAAGTAAAGCTTCGCCATGTGATTGCCATGCCAGTATTTTCCGCTGCTACATTATATGGGATCTACTATGGACTCCGTCACTTAAGCCCATATCAAATTAACTATTGGCTTAATATCAACGCTCTTGTTACTGGAACCATTGCGGTTTACCGCAATGGAGACGTTCTTTTAAATCGGTTTGCTCGTCGCTATTCCAAATACTTTAACATGAATACTTCATCCATTTTTGGTCGTTACAAGGTTGCGTTTTGCAAAGACGAGGACACCCCACTTGGACCAATTCTGCACATCGATACGGAAACGTTACTAGCCGAGAATAAAAAGGATCATACTTGGATTCCCAAATTAATCAGATACTTGGATGACGAAGGTTTTACTATCATTGAACCTCCAGCCATTGCGTCGTCTGATTATTGGGGAATTATATTTGATTGCAAGCCATTTTTTCTTTATCCATTTAGTATTGCGGCAAGTTACTTATTTTATAAGCATAACCCATTACTTAATTCCAACTATACAGAATCTGAAATTAATTGGTTAATTCACAATTTCATACTGGTTAATATTGCTTCGTATGTGGTGGGAATTTTGCAATTTCCTAAATTTCAGTTATCATATGTTTTATTGGCCGGCTTATTCGTTTACGACGTATACTTTGTGTTTAATACTGGTATCATGATGGAAGTTGCTACCACAGTGACAGCACCTATCAAAATCTTAATCCCGCAAAAACCTTCCGAATTCGGCTCTTCGATGAGTTTGCTCGGGTTAGGAGACATTGTTATTCCCGGATCATTGGCATCGTTATGTTTGCGCTACGATTTGTTTAGGTTCCACGATCTGGAACAAAGAGCGTTCCATCACTTGACACCATTCCCTCGTCCATACTTCAGAACTGCAATAGTGACATATGTTTTGGGCCTTGCGATTACAATAGGAGTTTTAAAATTAACCGGAAATGGTCAACCTGCATTACTTTATATTGTACCAAGCATGATTTTTGGTATCACATCAGTGGCGTGGTTACGTGGTGAAATTTTCCAGTTATTCAGTTACGATAGTGGCGTCAAAGATTTCGAAGAGGCAAAATATAATGAAATCGAAGATGCTGAAACGTCTGATTCAGACTATCTTGATTCAGGAGATGATTCACTAGACGAATGGATAGACAAGGTGGAGGAAAAAAATATATCCGAAGAAGACGCCACAGATATCGATGAAATTGCGAGACAAGCACCGAAGCCTGTGGTTTACGTATTCGATAGTGACTCTGAAGAAGACGAGGACGATGACACCTACTTGATTGGTGATTCAGATGATGAAGAGGAAGACGAAGACGAAGAAAAATTTGACGACGAAGTGGCATATGCCATTACCGAAAAGGACCAAATTGAGATCGAAAAAGAAGACTTAAGCTTATTGAGGAAAGACATGCAAAAGGAGGTCTCTGAGTTCTATAAAGACTAGAATGGGAATTGGCGCGTTGTTCAACCATGCAGGGGTGGTTCAATATTCCATCCTCTTGGCAGGTGTCGGAGAAGATATTGGAATATTCCGGTGTTAATCGCGATCGCGGATGAGAATTGTATTTTTGTTTTGTTCGTCTAATAACGCCACTTCAATTAGTATACGGTATTACTATGGCAAATTTCATTGATATATAACACGTGTAGATCATGGCGCGATAAGCGTGTACTAAACCCTATATTTTAGAAATAAAAAATCTCAACTTGCCAAAAGTAGTATAACCTCAAGTAGGAAGAAATTCTTATACAGATGCATGATTTTTTTTGCGCAATTCAACTAATTGTTCTGCACAACGCGCTTAGATAAGTTGAATGTTATCAAGAGTTCGGACCTATACTTACGTTTATTTAATCCCATATCGTTTAGATCTGAAAGTTTATGCCAATGGCAAAACTATGGCGCAAATTGTTGCATGACCCAAGACATCTTTTACTTTAATATTATTACTTTAGGGGTTTAATAGTTAATGAGAAAAATGTTGAAAAATAATGGTGGGTCACTTGGCAATCTTCAACTGATAGGCAAGAAAAAAAATATGAGTGGTAATTTTCGTCCAATCTCTCGCTATCTTGTGGATTTATTTCTCCTCTCCTCGCGGCCGACTGGCACGATTGCCCACCTTTCAAGTACTAATAATCCAACCGCGTGACCCCTAATCTAATATTTTCTCTCATTAATTATACATCCCCACACCAATGAAAAGTGTGCGACTCTCCAAGATTGTTCTAAGATTGTATAGGAAATAAAAAGTGGAATTGCGGATCAATTGAAGTCATCGGTCATTAAAGCCTTCGATAAGAAAATTCCAGGTGTGACGAAATGTATCCTTAGTATCCGTATAGCGGCTACCCGATTGATCTGCCTAATTCTATTTCAACCTCTCAACCTATTTTTATACATACGCATACCACTCAATAGGCTTTTTATCATGGTACTTTATTTATCTTTCATGCTGTCAATTACAAAGATTGTGTAGCTTGTTTTCTATATTCTTTTTTTTTTCTTTTTTTTCTTTCTTTCTTTCCATTCCCTTTCCTTCGCAATTTGCACTGCCCCTGAAAAATCACTTATCTCTATCAAAGACGCATACAAGGTCTAATTTCAGCAAGATTGCTAGTGTGGATTACTTTACTCTCGTTCTGTACAACAAAGAATATGAACAACACTTACAATGAGGGGATGCAAAAATATTGAAGTAGCATTGTAGAATGAATTACAATTTGCCAACAGCAGGAGAGGTGGCAACGTACTGTGTCCATAGAATTGTGGGGGATTTAATATAGTGGGGTACATTTGTAAGAATAATTTCAGTGCTCAAGTTTAGTGACTCTAGTTATAGATACATGTTTAAATACTAGAAGCGGTAATGGACGCTATTCATTAACACCTATTAGAGGCTAATAAATGTTGTAGGAGGCACTTGAAATATCCATAGAATAAGAGGGATTAATTATTCCAGTTTTTCTTCACCGTGTTTCGGGCTTTTCTTGTTGTGCCTCCCCGACTTAGTTCGTGAAAACTTGCAAGCTGACCATCTCGTGCGACGTTCCTGCCTAAAAAAGTTTTTTTCTTCTCAATTATTGTGGATTCTTTTTTTTTTGGGCAATTGTTTTTTTGTTTATCTCTTTTTGTAATTTACCTTTCTCCTTGTTTATCTAATTGCGCTCGAATAACTCTACCGTATCACTCTTTTTTTTTTTTTTAGGTCTTTTTTATTTTTGTTCGTAATATATTTTTTTGCTGTTCATAACACGTCCTCAATCTATTTAATAAAAGCCATACGGTGTAATTTGATAAAATTTCATAATTGTACCGATTGATAAAAGAAGGGCATTAGGATTCGATCTAAAAACAAGTCTACGGGTTAGACTCAGCTATACAGAACTACCAAAAACATTAATCTTTCGAGGGTCTACAGGTTAGACACGTTTTCCACATATATTTATTATTTATAACCCACACCTAGCTATGAAACGCACATTGGAAGATTTGACATCTTCATGTACCAGTTCTTCAAGTACTGGTACATCACCGACTACTGCTTATTCACATAAATCTCTCAAAAGATTAAGATTAGAGAATGAAATTTTCTCAAAGAGCATTAAAGACATAGAAAAAATGTTTGCCCCGGTAGAGCCTAGAAGAACACCGCAGGCGGTTGGCTCAAAAATTCCATGTTGTGACCAATATTTACCTGAATCCACCGATCATGGGAGATTCAATTACGATTGCATAAACATTGCTTTTTTGCCAAGTCAACAGACCCCTCCTACAACGGCCACTTCTGACACCACAGTATCTGAGGATGTGGTCAGCATGACCAAGGCCGTTCCTATTCTTCCAAGCCAGAGGCTGACGCTCCAGCCAAAATCGGTTATACATAGAGCACCTGCGTTATATTTAGATTTCGATCTTAGGGACCCGGATTTTGATTTAACATGCTCTAAAGAGAGTTTGGAACATGACTTGAATCTTATTGATCAATTGGTCCTATTACGTTAGAGTCTTTCATCTCCACCCTCTATTGCATTGTATTTACTTCTATTTACGGTTACCGAGTATCCGACATTTTGCATACATAATATATGAACATACTTGTATACCCGTGTAATTTAAGATTTGCAACCAATTGTGCCACATACTTAGCTGTACTTAATCTTGCTCAGGCCCGCAATTAAGATTGCGACTCAGTTAAATTGGGCTGCCTGGTGCCGACACGACATGTCTCACTAAGATCTACCTAAGTGATTTTAGACCAGTATGGATGTTCGAAAAGGAAAGTAATCGATCAGTGCCGCAGTGTTGCGGATAGTGAAAAATTTCACCTTTGTTTGGTTCCTGGTGTAGCCGCAGCTTTGATTAGGGTTTAACAATATTGTCATGTTAACCAGCGCTTAGAGTATTAGGTTGGTCTGTAGGCTACCATCGTGCTGAGCGGGATTAGGCTTTAATAATAATTTTTTCTTTTCTGGAGTGAGAATTCCAGCACCAAGTTGACACCTAACTCAATTGAAGCTTATAGCATAGATTTTCGCATAAATCCCCTACTACAGTACTCCCATCACCAGCGGTAGCCTAAATATGCGTCGGATATCAGAATCCCTTATCGCCACTATTTCTCCTCAGACTACACTATCTCCGACTATCCCACTGGTGAGTGTATTTACCGGGCCATATCTTGGCTCTCGGCCCCACACCAATTATCACCAAGGCCGTGCGTGAGCCAAAAATATCCAAAAATTTTCCGCCAACAATACATGATTCAATAGTGTGAACAAGTATCATAGATTGAAGGTTAAAGATGGTTTTGGCAGATTTAGGGTCGCGGTTGAGAGGCGCACTCTCTTCAGTGAATTCAGCTTCTGAAGAAGAAATCAACTCTATGGTAAAAAACATCTGCACTGCCCTTCTTGAATCAGATGTAAATGTAAAACTTGTTGCTAGACTTCGGGATAACATTAAGAATAAAGTCAAGGTTGATTTGAAAGAATCCGAAAATGCTAATAATAAACGTAAAAAGCTTCAAAAAATCATTTATGATGAGTTATGTGGACTTGTGGATTCCAACGAAGAACCACCCCAACCAAAGAAATTGAACCATAAACTTCGAACCAAAACGATAAGAGGTAAAAAAGTGGCAGTTAAAGATCACGAAAAGGCCAACTCTCATGTGATTATGTTTGTGGGTCTTCAAGGTGCGGGTAAAACCACTTCATGTACCAAGTTGGCGGTGTACTATAAGAAGAGAGGGTTCAAAGTAGGATTGGTGTGTGCGGATACTTTCAGAGCCGGTGCATTTGATCAATTGAGACAAAATGCCATCAAGTCATCAATTCCTTTCTACGGTGACTACAATCTCCAAGATCCAGTGAGTATTGCACTCGATGGTGTGAATACATTCAAATCGGAGAAGTTCGATATTATCATAGTTGATACTTCCGGTAGACACAGACAAGAAAAATCACTTTTCGATGAAATGATCCAAATTTCGGACAATATCAAACCCTCTCAAACCATTTTGGTTATGGATGGTTCCATTGGTCAAGCTGCCGAGTCACAGGCAAAGGCATTCAAAGAAAGTTCCAATTTTGGTTCCATTATCTTAACCAAGATGGATGGGCACGCCAAAGGTGGTGGTGCCATTTCAGCAGTTGCAGCCACTCACACTCCAATTGTATTTATTGGTACTGGTGAACATGTCACTGATTTTGAAACTTTTAAACCTACCACATTTATATCCAAATTGTTAGGCATTGGAGACATTCAATCATTAATTGAGCATGTTCAATCGTTGGACTTGCAGAACGACGAGGGCCACAAGCAAACCATGGATAATATCAAAGAAGGTAAATTTACCCTAAAGGATCTTCAAAACCAAATGAACAATTTCTTGAAAATGGGACCATTAACTAATATTGCATCCATGGTTCCTGGATTATCCAATATCCTCTCTCAAGCAGGAGAGGAAGAGACGTCGAAAAAAATCAAAAACACCATATATATTATGGACTCAATGACTCAAAAAGAGTTGGAGAGTGATGGTAGAATATTTATCAAAGAACCTTCAAGAATCATCAGAGTAGCACAAGGTTCAGGATGCTCTGCATCTGAGATCGAAATGGTTTTACAACAGCACAGAATGATGGGTTCGATGGCCAAGACCGCCATGGCGGCTGGTGCCGGAGGACCTGGAGGAATGCCAGGAAACCCTCAGGGCAATCCCCAAATGGCTAGAATGATGCAACAAGCACAATCCAATCCTAACTTCATGCAACAGGCAATGAGTATGTTTGGAGGAGGTGGTGCTCCCGGTGGCGGTGCTCCCGGTGGTCCTGGTGGCATGCCAGACATGGCATCCATGATGAACAACCCACAAATGATGCAACAGGCTCAACTGATGATGAGACTGAACCCACAAATGATGCAACAAGCTCAACAAATGATGCAGAATCCCGGTATGATGCAAAAGATGATGAGCCAGTTTGGCATGGGAGGCATGGGAATGTAAAACTAAAGCATAATAGCCTTATCAATAAATAGGTTCACACACAGGCAATAGGCAATGTAATAATTGTAGAATTGACTGACTGTAGCTACACATATGTGCTCTATAATACATTACTATACACTACCTATAGAAGTCAGGTCTGGCGGTATTGACTCCATATTCACTCAAGGCTCCACTCAAGTCTTGCATGGTCAACACAATCTTTCCCTGTTGGTTCCCGGCATTGCTACCAGAATGTGATGGCTGCAGCTGTTCGGCCTGACCTTCGATGGCAGATCCATTTCCAGAACCAGCTCCAGTAATAGATTGTTGATTGGCGTATTGTTGGCCCTGCAATAAAAGCTTTGCTCTGACTTGGGGATTGGATGAGTTGTACACTGCCGACGAGTTCCGAATTCGTGAATACTCGTAGGCATCTTGGGTTATATCGGATATGAACTTTTGCGTAGCCAAAGCAAGCAATCGTTTGATTTTGACATTGGAAGACTCGAACCCGTTCTTGGCCAAGTAGTAGTCGGTCACAGCATCCGGTATTATAGGCGCAAAGTCGCCGTCCATCAACTCAAGCACTTCTTCAAGCGTCTTGTCTTTCCTGGTAAGCTCGGGAAGATCTGGAATGATAGGTGCTGCTGCCGAAGCTGTTGCTGCTGCTGCCGCTGCTGCCTTTGCTTCCTTGGTCCTGGTGGCTGCATCTTTAGGAGCTTCGGTGCTTTTGGTTTCGTCCTTGGCTATTATCTGCTCGTCAACGTCGTTGAACTCCTCGTCTAGCTCGTCATCGTTGAACTGTTGTTCGCTACTCATCGTGTCGTACTCTTTACCTCTTGTTCACTCTCAACTTGAGTTTGACTTCTATAATCCAAGTCGTGCGCGCACCAGCCTGGCCAACGGTAGCCCAAGGACGTTAACTGGGTGTCTGGGAGGGCAGACGTCTGGTACGCAGCGACGCCAGCGAAAGAAACACGGCACAGCGTCCTAGAATCAATGCAGAACCCACACGAGTCGCCCACCTTCGGAAACTCGCTTCTGTTGCGAGTCGATGGAGCCATTGGCGCGATGTCGTTATCCCCCAATGGCCGAGATGCAGTGTTGGCAGGACGTCGAGGGTTATTTATTATTGATCTAGACGATCCGTTCACCACTCCTAGGTGGCTACATCATATTACTTCATGGGAAGTTGCCGATGTTCAATGGTCACCCAACCAAGCCAAACCGTCTTGGTGTATTTCGACCTCCAACCAAAAGGCTCTACTCTGGGACTTGGCCCGACCTTCGTCTAATGCTATTGTGAATGTGTTACATGGTCATACCAGAGCAATCACAGATATCAACTTTCATCCTTCAAATCCAGAAGTCTTGGCCACATGTTCAATTGACTCTTTTATATTGAGCTGGGACATGAGATCTCCTCGTAAACCAGTGGCACAATGGGCTGAATGGAGGGCTGGAACCACCCAGGTCAAATGGAACCACGAGAACCCATACGAAATTGCATCCAGTCATGACAACTCCTTCTATATTTGGGATTCCAGAAAGGGTTCGCTACCAATAATCAAGGTAGAAAAGGCACATAACGGCAAGATTAACGGATTGGATTTCAGCAATGGTTCTTCCAACATCATAACTTGTTCCAACGATAGTAAGGTTAAGTTTTGGAACCTCAAGACCCAAGAAGCCCAGAACTACTCCAAGAACTTCAACTTCTTTGACGACACTCTCACAAGCAAGTCTACTTTGTTGAAGCCAACAGTGGTGATAAATACCCGGTACCCTGTAGCCCGTGCAAGATCACTTCCGTTTGGGGCAGACAAAGCGTGCGGCATTATGCCCTTGAGAGGAGGACAGGATGCAATCCATATAGTCAACTACGACTCCGCCTACCAGACGGCTTTGGAAACAAACCAAACCCAGGAAATTTCTGGCGACCCCATACACTTGTTCAAAGGCCACAAGGGTTCCATGAAAGACTTCCTTTGGAGAACTAGGCACGAAAATTATGACGGGTTTGAATCCAAGAACAAGTGGAAGGATTATCAAATGGTAACTTGGTCGTCCCAGGACTACGATTTGAAACTATGGTCTCACGATGAAGAGTTATACAAACAGGTCAACTATAACCCTTCCTACAACCGTATGTTATCGTTGTTTAAAAATGGAGATCTGGACGAAGATAATTCCATCCCTTCTTCGCCTACTAGAGAAAGGTCTGGCCTCGAGAGTGGATCCAAAACCCCTGTAACGCATAGTTACAAGACATGCTGCACCGAGCCTCCGGTATCCATCGAGGACTTGAAGCGGAGAAATAACGGAGATTTGCTATCTTCTATGACCTTGTACAAAATAGCCGAAAAACACCTGCAAAATGGGCATCATGTCAACCAGTTGAATCATTTGGATTGGATATCTGGTGTCAGAATGGGTCGTGCTGGTCATGACCATCATAAAGATGTTGCCGATGGTTTCGACGAAGAGGATGGACCCTCTAACTTGGGTGAAGAGGTTAGTATAGTTGGACACAAATTCCCCAAAGTTCGGTTCGAAAAGATCTCTGTTTCTACTGGAGAATTGGTTATTAGTTTGAGAGGCCCGGCTCCCATTCTAGAAGGTTTGCGTCACGAGATCACGTCCGAGTCTACAGAAGATGATAATAATAGTTCTGAAAAAGACATCAACACCACACCGACTGCTGTTAACGCAACGTTGACCACTGCTGGTTCCAGTGCTCCTACAAATATTGCAGACAAGAATAGATCGAGTCTTGCAAATGCCAGTATTGCCAGCAACGAGTTGAACGAAGTATCGGTGAATGGCGGGGATGAAGCTGTAGACAACAATGCTACTCTCACCACCAATACCAACAATGTCAACACCACTATCAATAGTAACATGAACATCAACTTGGCCACCAGTGACGATATCAATCAGGAACAAAGGTTGGTTTTTATTAGAATCTTGATCAAATTCCCCAATTCCTATCCGTACTTAGAAGAAGTCAGATCAGAGATGTCGGGCAAAAAGTTGATAAAGTTCCAAAAACTTAACTTGGTGAGTTTCGATATCGAAGAAACATATGAGTTGACCTCGGTATTCAGAACAGAAATGTTAAAAAACTTGAATGAAATCGCCCAATTTTTTACCAATAGATATAAGCGGTTTTGTTTAGAGCCATGTTTAAGATATTTAATGGGAGACAAGATAGAATTGGACGACGAACTCATGAAAGAAGAAGCGCAGATAGATAATACTGATGATAATATCGATGGGGAAGCATTGATCGAGGTGGGTACCGAAGGTTGGGCTGATGATTTAATCAATCAACAACCGGATTATCACGAAAGCATGAAAGATAATTCTTCGGAAGAAGAAGACTTAGAATATAACGATCTTATACCAGCAATTGGCAGCAAAGATGACGAAAACGATTTACTTCAAAGTACCGACTCGCTTAATAATTTTAGCAAAGAAAACCCGAAGTCAATAGATAACC
This sequence comes from Suhomyces vadensis, assembly GCA_030575035.1. Classification (NCBI taxonomy): domain Eukaryota; kingdom Fungi; phylum Ascomycota; class Pichiomycetes; order Serinales; family Debaryomycetaceae; genus Suhomyces; species Suhomyces vadensis. The sequence continues at coordinate 40,529 of JAJMGK010000049.1, forward strand.
TGGGTGCAAAAAAAACCTTTTTCGACTCGACTCCCGTACCCAAAGGATGTGGGGCTACTTGGTCTCCTACTGGACAATTGGTATGTTTCTTTATTCCTAAGAGCAATGAAGAGGACGAAAACAAGGCTAAACAGAAGTTTAATATTTTTAAATTTACCGATGGGGGATTCAGTTTGAATAGCGGACATCACAATCATCACAATAGCCATAGCAAGACTGGAGCCAATTCTTCCGGAGGCTCTGATGATGAGTTTCATTCTGATTCATATACCGATTCTAATTTAAGTAACGACGAGTACGATGACGATGTTAGTGACGATGATGACAATGGTTCGATGAATTCTGCCCAATCATCGACGTCATCTTCCTCAAATGACAGTTTTGCTAATGATTGGGACGAATTACTTGAGGACGATGCTCCTGCTCGTGCGAGAATACCGGGTCTATTTAAGACGTCGGTCGGTTTGGGTAACAGGTATATTAGCAAAGGTCAAGGAGATTCCATCAAGAGACTTGCGAGTCATGGAGGTACTGCCTCCAATTATAAGTCTTCTATACCTGGGGAAACTACTCTTCTGAGAAGGAAGAGAGATCGTAGAGAAAGGAAGAATAAAAACATTGTGGGCATTTTTGACTTCAGTCATTTATTACCTGACAAATACGAGTTGGCTTGTGAATATAGGGTGCTAGGAGATTCTCCAGAGAATTTGGCTAAATACAACAGCGGAATAGCCTTAAAATATGGATTGAAAGAAATAAGCGATGTTTGGAAAATTTTGGAAATGGTTCTAGTCAAGGATGTACAGTCTGAAAAACTTAATCTGGTAAATTTCTACCATCCTAGTATGGATCCCAACTATCGAAACGTAAGGAACACGGAAGTTCTAAACCAATTGGTTCAAAACTCGGAAGTCACTAAGAAATTTCTGCAGAACAAAAAGAATCATAGATTTTATTGGGGTGCTCATCCGTTTGGGCACACTTGGTTGATCAAAGAGATTTTCGAATATTTTGAATCTAAAGGTAATATTCAGATGCTTGCAATGTTATCGTGTATCTTGTATGAAAATACTATAAACTTGAAGAACAATGAATCCGACTTGTTCAATGTACCAGTGCATACTCCGTACAATGCGTTACCTCCTGCTCCATCCGTGGTCGCCATGAAGAAGTTCAACGACAGCAAGATGTTTCCAGGATCTGAACAGTTTAACTTAACGTTCCATGAATCTTTCAGTACCGACAACAGGGGAGCTCAAGATTACCTTCAATCCAATCATAGAAACTCTTCTATCCTGGTTCTCAAAAAGGATCAGCTGCTGATTTCCGGTGGAGTTTATGCCAAGTCGGTATCTTCCTCCCTAGAGATTAACAGTATTAAAGATGGATCACCCGAGAGATTTGTATCGAAAAAAAATGTCCAGCCTAATTCTGTTTCGGCGGTTCCTTCGTACAACGAATTACCGCAAGGGACAAAATATGTTTCTCCAGCTTCATATTCCAAAGCATCTGCTGTGCATATGCAAAAAGGAACGAGATCAAAAATCGAACGGTCGAAAAAGGAGATTCAGCCTAAAATGAATAATACCAAGATTAAGAGTAGAGTCCGTGCACCACCTACGATATCAATTGATATGCTCAATACTGTGGATCTTGATTTATTTGATGACATATATCGTAGGCCCTTATTACAATCTCAAGATCAGAATAAGATATTCAGCTATCGAGAGCAGTATGCCAATATGTTATTTGTGTGGGGCCTCCCCATTAATAGAATTAAGATACTAAAATTCAATTATCCTGAAGACAAAAAGATCGACAATTACACCTCTCCGTTCGAAGTACATCGTTGTCAGTTTGGGATCAAGACTAAAAGAAGACAGACACATAACCAACCATTTATCAGCTCTGTGACCCTGGTTCCGACCTCTAAGAACAACGCATGGAATACGTCCAAACGCAATGTCATTAAGTACTGTGTACTTTGCAACTTAATGGTCTCTAAAAATTTGGTCGTTTGCACCAACTGTGAACATGTTTTACATTCCGACTGTGCTTCTGAATGGTGGACCCAAAGCGATGAAGGATTTATAGAAAGCGAAGAAAGTCAGCCTGAATGCCCCAGTGGTTGCGGCTGTAATTGTTTAGATCATACAATTTAACCAAGTATTGCTATGTGTATATAAAAATTAATTAAGCATAGGCTGTATATATATAAAAAAACACTAATTAGTTTCCAATTTGGAGTCCCATTCACGGCTGAGCAGTTCAAGGTATGAAACAACCTCGCTAGATCCGACTGAATATACCTCGAGATCTGTACGACATTCTGAGCCCCAAGCAGAGCTGGAAGATCCGATTTTTGAGTCTTGTCTGCCCCCATTGAGAGCGCAGTATACCGGGGCATTGGCAGCTGTATATCCTGATACAACATGGTAAGGAGAGCCTAGTAACCTGATAATAAAGTACACAATAAACGTGAGGTAGTAGGTAAAAATATTTAATAAAGGACGAGAGGAGTACTTGACAAATACTCCCGGATGTACCAAATACTGTGCAATGCCAAGTTTACTCAATTGTTCGTAAGTTCCAAAATGCATAAGATCCACCAATCTCTTTGAACCTTCGTATGGCATGGATGATTGAAGTAGTTGAAGGTCGTCAAACGAAACGTATTCTAGTTCAGACATGGCATAAGTAATCCAAACGATTCTTCCACCCTCTTGCAATAGTGATCTGATAGTTTGCACAAAGTAGTAGGGTCCAAAAACGTTGCACTGGAACACCAAGCCTAATCCATCAGACGATACTTCTCCCAGAATTTGCGATCTAAACGTAGGATATTTGACCGCCCAAGCTGGATTTGAAAAGGTTTCCTTGACCAGATTCCAAAAGCTTATGTTATAGTCTACATTAGCTGATGTGTTGACAAACACGTAGTCAAGATGAGTATAATTTTTGGATATGTCACGGATACCATCGGCAATGGAGGACATTTTGGTGAAGTCCATTACCAAGTAGTCAAATTCCACTTTACCAGAACGGTTTAATGTTCGATTGACATACAGTTCTATGGAGGCTATTGCTTGTTGGGTGCCCTTGAGTGTAGTTGAAGTTACTATCAATGTAATATCTATGCTCTCGTGTATCTCTTGAAGGAATCTGTAACAAATATTTAGTCCCAATCTCGAGTGTGCTCCTATCACCAAGACATTGCTTGCAGCATTTAGGGTACTAGTATTTGACATTGTGCTCATACTGTGGGCATATGGTCCCGGCAGTTTCTCGTAAGATGGTTCTAAGTAGTTGTGATGAGTATTGATGGCAATAGTTGAAACATGATCCCCGGATCTCCCCTTGTCTTTAACTAGTCATCGCTAGCCGATAAACCAGTCGCGGAATTCTGTGGTGAAACAATAACAGACGACGAATTAGTGAAACATTGGCAGGCTTTAATCAGCCGTTCGCACCGCGTCTGTTTGGGTGGTACGAAGCATATTGATGTGTTGAAGAACGCGCGGCATGTTCTAGCTGATGGAGATCGCGATCGTCAATAGCAAATCGTTGAATAAGGTGGTGATTATGATCTGTTAATAATTTATTGCGAAAATATATACGAGCTACATCTGTCTACTCTCCACTATTTGGTGTTTTAATTTTTCGTCCCATTCAGTCACCATTTTGTCCAATCTGGCGACCACATCTTCGGCACCAGTGGTATCAATTTCGTGTCTTTGCACAAACTCCTTACCCCATCTGTCAGAAGACGATGATAATTTGACATTTTGCGGCTCATCATAAAGCGCGCATTTTACAGGTGCATTGGCCGCAGTATAACCAGAAATATTATGCACTGTGGATCCGAGCTGTCTAGCCATGTAAAATAACATCAACATACCGTAGTAAGTGAAGACGTTTAAATAAATGAAAAATGCGTGGGATATAAATATCCCCGGTTGTACCAAATTCAGGTGAATCCCTTCTCTAGCCAACTTCTTATAGGTACCAAAGTGGATCAAGTCAACCAACCGTTTAGAGCCTTCATACGGGATGTTGGTCTTTAACAATTCGAAGTCATCAAATGACAAATAGTGAGGATCAGACATAAGTGACAGGATCCAAATCACTTTTGAGCCTCCCTTTAGTAAATCGTGCAATTTGGTTAATAGATAATACGGTCCTAACACGTTAGCCTGAAACATTAAACCGAGCCCGTCGTTGGATTGGACGCCTGGTTTCTGCATTTTATACTGTGGATTCGTAACTCCCTCAAGTGGATTGCTCAATATTTCCACCGTTGCTCCCCACCAATCTATACCGCAGTATACTGTTTGGGCTGAGTTGACAAAAAAATAATCAATATGTCTGTAACGTTTAGCTAATTCGTGGTATGCGGACAATACCGAGACCATATTACCGAAATCCACTAGGACATAGTCAAATTCTAGTTGACCAGTCCTTGAAGTTTTTGTATCTGAATATTCCTTTAAACTACTGATAGCTTCTTGCACTCTCGGTAAGGTTCTCGATGTCACAACAATCGTGAGGTTCTCGTCCACAGGAACTTGTTCAAGCAATCTGTAACCGATGTTCAATCCTAAATTGGACGTAGTACCGGTGATAACTGCCACAGTGGCTTCTTTAATGAGTGACATAAGTTAGCTTTCTGACTATCTATCTTTCGAGTTGTTACCTAAAAATCTTTTCGTTCCTACCTTCGTTTTCGGTTTCGTCGTATATTCGCAGCCGCAGCTATATGCCGGCACAGCTGATTTGATCTACGGTTAGAAGGAGTTGAACGACCAGAGTGATGTCGGCCATCGGATCCTGGTATCTTGAAGCAGGCTGTTTCGATGAAGATTAAACTTACCACTGTGGATGTGCTAAGATATTCTTTTTTTGTGCTGAGCTTACATAGTTCTGATAAAATAACTCTTGCGATATACGAAATTGTTGCCGAGCGCCATACCCTTGCAAACTCCTCTATCACTTATGATAGATTCCAAAGTCCTAAGCAGTTTACTTTAGCGTTCAGCAAATCTCATTCAAGACATGGTGGTTTATGAGTTTATTTTTTGTTATAGGAAATTTTATTTATTTTTCGCTACTACGGATAATTAACTGTATTTATGGAACAAAAGTGAAATCTAACTGTTTACTGTTCTCCGTTTTAAGCTATTACAAACATTTTATGTGGTTCCTAATTTGAAGATAAGTTTCGATTGATGTGCGAATAATACCTCTACTTCAGACTTGTAGTTTATTTCGATGTATAAGCTAATGCTGTCCTTATTCAATGTTTTGGTTCAGCCTGGTCGTATATAGCTGCAATTCCATGAGATCGCATTTTTTCTAATACTTCCTAAAAGACGTTCTGCAAGGAAATTGTAGCGAAGCATCGATCTTATTTTTTGTAGTAGAAATAGCTCTATTTCTCGTAACTGATTATACCTAATTTCGTGTTATGGAAACCGCTCAAACACCCAAACCTCCTTATTCCCTATTTCACTCTCGATATCACGTATTAGTTCCGCAAATACGTCCTAATCACTCGATAAAAATTTCTTCAATATGTATTCAATCTTACTTAGGTATCTGCTAAACCTGAACCAATGTATATCTAAAGAACTTCCAATCTAGAATGTGCCGCCAACCTAGGCTATTTATACAAATGGTAGGAAATCCCCTGAAAATCTGATAGAATTTCTTTATTTTCAGAATCACCCAGGGTGAAATTTCCACGGTTATATCACATTGTTATTTGGCTGCAAACTTTTCAAGTACCCTGAACTTCTGCTGATCTTAAACCACCCACTTTATGTATTTTTCTTGCTCACAACATCACAAGAAAAGGTTGCGTGGTCTAGTTGGTTATGGCATCTGCTTAACACGCAGAACGTCCCCAGTTCGATCCTGGGCGGAATCATTTCTTTTTTTCAATTTTTTGCACCCAATATTCCTTACTTTTTAAACTAGTTGTATCTACAAGTGTATGGTTAATGCGCTAATTATTTATTTTAATTACACTACGGAGCCCATATGTCGTCCCAGCCAATATTTTTCCTCACAGCGTTCGAAAATCCTTCGTTATACTTCACCCATATTCTGGTGGTTTCGTTATTAACAGTCAGTTTGGTTTCGCTGATCTGGCTGGCCAATCCATCGTACCGTTCTTTAAAAAAGTCAATACTACTGACCTTAATTCTCTTCAGTTTTTGAATGGATTCCTGAACTCCTTCTGGCTCGACTTGAACCGGTCTCTTATGGTCAGTCATTCTTGTCATGGCCAACCTCTTCAATTCTGACGTTATCAACGGAAACAAAGTTTGCCTTCTTTGCTGTATTTGTTTTTGCTTGCCTGCAAATGAAACAGGGGCATATTGATTATCGTAGTACACTATCAGATCCCAGCTTGGAGAAAGTTGTAAGGTTACGGTACCCGATTCCAAATCACGTTCGTTTTCCAATCCCAAGTCCAAATCCTTGATCAATTCAGTTATTCTTTCGATTATCGATTTTTCGTTCTCTGTCAAGTTTGACTTGACCTTGGATGATAGTTCAGGGGTTAACATTCTACTGAAATAGGGTAAAATATAGCCAGCATATAATTCAGGATTGTCGCCCAACGACAATTTCATTCGAATTGGAATTTTATCTGCCATAGTTTTAATTATCGACTTGTTCCTTTTGATTGATTCAAAAGTTTCAAAATCTAAGTTACCGCTGTTGGGGATTAAAGAAGTTTCTCTACTAACCTTTTGACGATTGATTTCACTGAACAATGACCAAACCTTTAACCCTACTAACGAGATGTACAGTCCTACCTCGTGCTCACCGCCGGAGCCAATACTCCCAAATGAATCATAATAGTTTAACCAATCACTGAAGATCGATGGCTTGACTAGCGAATCATCTTGAAATCTTACGACATCTAAGTATTGGTTGAAACATCCTCTAATAACCTTATCAAACGAGCCACTGCCACTTGCCACAGATCGCCCATTTCCATTCATAAACATATCGAGAAGCATATCAAAGTTTTCGTCTTTAGAAAGCCCTGCTTCTCTTTTGAACAACATATCCACCATCGAGAACCATGACATTTGAGAGTCTTTCAACGATGAATGTTTCGAAGTTGTTGAACCTTCTGTATTCTTGATTTTTCTCCCATTGAATTGTAAGTGGTTCATACTTGCCCGGATATCTCCTTCGCATGTCTCAACAATTTCACTAATCTTCTGATAGTCCAAACTCAACTTTTCTTTGCTGCTAATTTCCATGAGGTGGTTTTTCACTGACCTCAATGCGTTTCCACTCAGTTTGGTTAAACCCTTCGTAACCGAGGGCTTACGAAATGGTACTATTTCACTGATCTGCCTCAATTTATCCATGGGTGAACCCCCACTGCCATTAGATCGAGTTGAGTTATTGGTGTAGATATCATTGGCAATGCAAATGATGGGCCTGTTTAAAACAAACGGCTTCTTTTTAGGCTTCTTGGGATCATCAACGCCACTTTTCTTTCTGTACATGGATCTCAGGTCAGAGTTGACAAGATCATTGAGTACTCTTATTATATCGTTGGAATTAAATGCGGAGTCGATTTCGTCTATAACCAAGCACGATGGCTTGCCATCGGAGTTAATTTTATTAGACGTCAATGCATTCATGATCTTTAGCTTGAGTGCCACGCTTGTTCCGTTTCCGCTTCCAGGAGTATTGGAGCCTTGGGGCAAAGTGTCCATAGAGTTCGAAGCATTAAGTTCTTCGACATTGTACCCTAGCTGTTTGGCAAGAATATGAATGGCCACTGTTTTTCCTATTCCCGATGGTCCATGTACAAGCAAAATCTTTCTATGGGGTCTACCTAAGGAATCTGTCAAGCCCTTGCCAGATTCGTCTTTTTCCTCGCCAAACACCACGGGTGACCATTTCTTCAACCAATGAAGTACTGTTCTATACAGCCTATCATTTCCAGCTGAGCACAACTGGATGTACGAATTAGGGCGGTACTTCTCGGTCCATATCTGGTTGTTATTAGATTTCGATGATCTAGCTGGCTTCTCGCTCAATTGTTGTAACTTTTCGTTATTGGCTTTTATAGAACTTCTTAGTTTTGCTTTACTGAATAGAGCATCCATATCCAAATAGTCGCCTCTGTTGCTCTCCAACTCTTGAATAGCCGAATTATTGAGACGGGACTTGGTTTTTGGCTTGAGACTAATCACATTCCCACTGAAAAGCTTGACGTGTTTTGTCTTGTAACTGGCTGGAGAATAGTCAATTTCTGGTGAATAATCAGTAGCATTACTTGCCTCTGTTGAGCCAATTTCATTATAATTATTTGGTGTCTCTTGAGTTGCAGGTGGTTCTTCCTGTCTTGACAGCACTTGATCAGATCCGCCAAACAAAAAGGATGCACCAAATCCCAGTTCGATAGAGTCCATATTTTTTTGACCAGGTTCAAACAAACTTGACTGTGTGAAAGACAAGCTTTCAGTACTCAAATCGCCTCCATTGCTGCTCATTCTCGTATATGGTCTAACTTGTAGGGTGTCAGTCCCTGTCATCAGTTACATTTGATTTTGGGACGCGTCGCTCGCGCAATGATGCGATGGTGTAAGTCTACGGATTTGCGAATGCCTTCTACATTATAGGACCAGGGGTTGCCTGGGGAAGTATTCTGAGGCAGAATTGTAGATTTACACTAGTAGTTTATTAATCTAAATGGTTGATTTTTTTTTCTATAAATTGGGCTAAAGAAATCACTCACCAAACTGTTTTAATTCAATCTCTCCTTCGTCTTCTTGGTCTCTTTCACCAGTCTTGGGAGTCAACTTAACCAATTGTTCTGTTAATTTCTTCTGTTCTCCGCTCAATCGCTCATTTACAACTACCTTGAAGCTCTGTGGATTTAACTGCACCAACAATAAAAGCTTGTCGTGAAGGTAGCTTCTAGATATGAAATCGTCGTTGTCATATCTCAAGAGTAAAGGCACTAAAATAGAGTATAATGCCACAAGCTTTATGTCTTCGTGGAAAGTTTTGCTGAACATGAAAAGAATTTCAAACGCAATTTTAGGCTCCATTTGCTTCTCCTGTTCCGACAAAAGTTTGATAAGATGTGAAACCAAATACTTCATCACCAAAACCTCCTTTTTGTTTCTTATCGAGTACTGGTTCAACGTCTTAATACATTGGATAGACATGGTTGCTGTCTCCTTCTGTTTAAGCAAACCAATCAATGCGTCACTTAACGCAATCGAATCTTTCTGGTTGAGTTTAATATCTCCACTGGTTATCAATATCATCGAAGTGATAACCGAGTAATTAGTCTCTTGGCTGATTTGATAGTAGCCTCTAATAATTTCACTAAAGTTCTTGACCAAATTGGCTTCAAACAACAATGATTCGCCAATAACTTGCTTAATATGAGGCAAGATGACGGAAATCAACAATTCATTCTTGTACTCGTAAATCTTTGAAAATATAAACAAAAGACATGAATACAAGTCTATTTTAACCACAGCGGGAAACCTGGACATAATTTCAATCAACTTCTCAAAGGATTTCTTTAAAATTAGCAAGTTAGGCGCACTGTCACAGTGCTTAAGGATCAAGGTTTGTGAAAGGTTGGTTGCGTCGTAATCGCTTCTTAAGAACGGCAAGATGGTGAAAAGCGGCAACATTTCAACTCGAATTAACTCGAAAAGCTTATCAAATCCATTCTGGACAAGTGCTGACGGGTCAGAAGTCTTCTTGTCAGTCTCGGGGTTTTCAATTGAAACGAAGTAACTATTGGCAATAGTACTAATGATTTCTATCAATTCGCACTGAATCTCGACGTTATCATCAATTAAAATCAACCTGTCAAACAAATCGATTATCTCTCCAAAGATTTCACTGTGAAATATAAGCCCCACCAACTCAGTCGATCTTACTAATCTCTTCAACGAATTTAAAATTTCAATCTTGTTTCTATTATTCTTCACCAAGGACTCGACACATTGACTGAACATAACAAAGAAAAAGTTTTGCTCATCTCCGGATAAATAATCAGTAATAAACTTTGGGTTCTTATCTAGTTCAATACTTAAAACACTGATAAAATTAATCCAGTAGTTCCCGTAAATTTCCAATTCTTTGTTAGAGTTATCATTAAATTTGAGTGTTGAAAAATCACGAAGAACCAAAATCCAAAGTGAAGTCAACAATTTTGAGTATTTATCTAAGGTAGCCAATAATTCGGGCTCGGTGCTGTCCCTATCTTCATCGCTATCAATCTTAAGCAATGCCCAACAGTTCAAAATAGATAATTGAATAGACTTCCTGCCAAATTCAGACATGTTTTCAAGAAATCCAAACTTTAAAAACTTGGATGCAGATATTTCTTCTAACAAGTATATTAATGTTTTCAATATTCTCTGTTTGGAGTAGAATTTAATTCTTGGTAGGTTGATAAACTTGGAGCTAACATTGATCGTATTGACAATTACCTTAGTATCATTATCACCATTAAAACATGGAATCAACGCACTTATAATCTGTGCCTGCTGTTGTTCTAAAATGGAGATTCCTGGGTATAATGGATCCGATAAATTTCCGAAGAGCCCGAGTACCTTATCTAATAAATTAATACCTTGAAGTTTAACGATTGAAATTGGTGAAGTTGAACCAAGGAAGGAAATCTTGACAATTTCTTGAATTTTTTCTTTGAGAATGTTAACAAGAGAATTGTTGCGACTTTCACCAGTTCCACCTACACTTCCGGTGCCCCCAGCCAAATCTAATAAACGATTCATTAATTCGTAAATAAACAACTTGAATTCCCAAGTTATTGGCTCGTTCTTGTCAAGGTTTTCACCATCATTTCCAACAATATTTTCAATTTCTTCGTCTTTGAAGACGTTTGCAGAAGCTGATTGTCCATTCGTATCGCCCAAAGTCTTCTTTTTCTGTCTTTGTTGCAAAGGCAATAGCTTCCGCTGGTAATTGGCCTCGATAAAAGGACCGATCAATTTTTTAGAACTGAATTTGAAAAGTGAATTCAAGATAACGAACCAATTAATATCCAAAGAAGATTCCAACCAAAGGATAATTAATTGCTTCAACTCGTCGCATGGTTTCAAGTTCATAGAAATCCACAATAGGTTGACTGTTTCTTTGGAAAGCACCTTTACTCCATAAATCTTGATTAGTTCGACGTAACATTCATAGGCCGCTTGATACAATTGGATTGACGAAGTGAATGGAAAAATTGATTCTTTGAGAAGTGAAGAAGGAGCCATCGACGTCAAGCCCACTTTGAGTGTCTTCGAAATTATTAAGTTCAATAGCTCGGTAAAAAATTCCACTTCGTCTTCAATTAACTTAGGGTCAAAAATGATAAGCTCTTGAAACAAAGAAAGAAGATACTTATAAGTTTTTGTGTAATCGTCGATGGTGGTTAGTCCGACACCATTTGATAATGCAATAATTAAGTTTTTAATCATACATTTCTCCTTGGAAGAGATCTCTCTCATTCTTGGGCCAAGTGAAGTGACAAAGATCTTCAACAAGTGGGTCATTACTCCAGGAGCATTAAATTTGCATTTCAAATTCACAAGTGTCTTATTCTGAATATCGTAACCAAAATTGTCATTCAAATAATTGGAGTATATTTGTGATAATATGTCGGGAATGAAATTTATACAATCGACATTTGAATCGAACAATATGGTTATTGATTCTAATGAATAATGATACACTATTGGGTTCGGATCATTAAGCAATTGAAATACAATATTGTAAATGCTGTTAAACCCAATTTTTGTATGCTTAAAAACTCGAGCTAACGAAATAATCGAATTACCTCTTGTGTAAGGGTTAGAATCATTAACTATGACGTTAATCAACTTATCGATAACTTCATTAACAACTTGCTTTGAACTAAATTGATGAACTAAGCCGATGGAATCTGTGTTGATAGTCACCAAATTTGGATTTCTGGATTCTATTTTGAATAAAATCTCGCCAATAATTTTAAGAATTTGAGGATCAAGAGTATTCTTTCTCTTCGAGCAATTGTTTAAAAGACCATGTATGGCGATTGAAATATTAACTTGAATTGATTTCAATCGGAGTGGGTCTATCGATTTTGCAGTCAAAGAATTTCTAATTTGCTCAAGCAATGAAATCTGGATCTGCAAACTCAAGTTCGGGAAAACTAATTGGAATAATTCAATTGACAAGTCGATCAACGAAGTTATCAAATTTGGAGAAAACTCTTCATAAACAGAATACCTTTGAGTTAAATAAATATTAGGGTCATGGTTAATGGAGTGGTCGACTGATTTGAAGATTAAATTTTCAAAATGGTCAATCCATGTAAGAAAATTGGATCCAAGCGGTGTTTCGATAGACTTGAAGGGGGACTTGCACACATCCTTGGTAAAAGAATCTCTAAACTTGAAAAATGCTGACACTTCATCTGAAGAACCATCTTTTGAGCCCCATTGAGCCGTATCCTTGATTAAAAGTTCATCGATATTGCTACTATTAGCCTGGAATTTACTGGTGACACCAAACGAGTAGTTGTAGTCTTCACCCAATAGGATTCTGTCATTATCGAAATCGTTGATCCGAGAATTTCCATAGGAACCGTCGCTACTACTTCTTCCTTTGGTTTTTTCAACATCAGCTGATAAGATTCGGCTGAATATCTTACTGTCACTGAATATCTTAATCAAGAAAATCATCATATTAGAATTAATATCATGCTTCAACAAGGTAGCCAACTTGGTATAACTCTGCAATATGACCTTTTTACTATACAATATCAAACTTATAAGAACTCGATCTGATGATAAATTTGTAGATGGTGAAGCATAGTTTGTGAAATGTATGTTATTGATTAAATTAGGATTGTAATCATTTTCATTAAACGATTGGCTGTTAAAATTGGTAAATGATCCGACAGATTCCAAATTACTTTCAAGATAAGTTAAGTAATTATAAGATTTTGTCAACAAAAATTGAAGTTGTTTGAGAGATTCCGGTGACAATTCAACGGAAGAAATATAATTCAAAAGACATACAAGACTGAAGTTTCTTAGTTTCAAATTATCAATAATCTCTTTGGTTTGATTATGAGTGGGGTCTGAATCAACAATGCTGGTACTGATAAATTGGGAAGTTAACAAACTCTTCCAAAATACCAAAAATTGTGAAGAATTCAACTTAACAAACTCACTATCGTTGTAAAAAGTAACCAAAGAAGATAATATTATCCAACAAGACGAATTTTTGAGAAAATTGTGCCTATTGCTGGTATTATTATGCTTCAAATTTTGGGTACAAAAACTCAAGATTTTTACTATGGTTGAATTCTGGAGCAAAATGGAATCTGTCTGTTTAATCAATGCAGATAAAACCAAGGAATAGCTCATCAACTTAATTGAGTTCATTCCAGAAAGATTCTCCTCTGAAGTTGGCTTATTAGACTCCTTTTCATTATCAGCAGTCTTATATTCTTGGTTAACCAACTTGAAGGCGTGCAAAATAAGCAAATTGATTTCAACTTGATTAACTTTAGCATATAAAAGCAATGACTTCAAAGCATAATTTCTAATATATGAGTTATCGTTAATTATTAGCTTGAAAAGGATTTCCCTGATGAATGAATTATTTTCTTGGGTTTTACTTTCTTCTGTATCTTCCTCTTCGATTACTCTATCGGTCTTTCCTTCCACTTCCTCCCTTAAATCAGGAGATTTGGCTCCTTTCTCAGCTTCCTTTTCCTCCTTTGTTTTTGATTGAATTACCGAATTGAAATTGATGCCATACGGTATAAGCATTTCAAAAATGTATAACAACAAATAGGTTTGGTAAGAATTGTGGTAAGGTCTTATCTCTTTCATTTTGGAATCTTTAGATCTGGTTTTAGAGCTAGATTTTCCCTTAAAACCAAATAGAATGGACTCTCTTTTCCGGTTAAGCGAAAACAGTGCCCGAGAACCGGCGGCACCACTAGCTCCGATATTCATCAGACTTCTTTTGTTCGCTGGCGCCGGGGTAGATGCGGTAGTTTCAGTATCTATGGTAGACTTTTCATTGTTGTAGTCTAAATTGAATTTAGAGTAAATGTAACCGGTTAAGATCTCATACGATGAAGAACCTGTATCCTTAACGATAAAGTCAATGAGAGTACTCCAGTGTGTCAATATCTTGTTCCAATGCTGATTCTGAATATGATTCTTGACGTGATTCAACTCGCCAAACTTTATCAATATATGGTCTAATATCAAAATTAAATTGGTTGAAAGGAATTCCGAATTTTGGAATTGTTCCAATTGGATATAAACCACCAAAGTTTCAATCACACTTGACTGAAATAACAAAGTTTCTGTGTATGAATGGATGCTTGAATTGCTATCATGATTGTTCAAGTGATTTTTTTCCTTCTTGATATCAATACTGATGGAATCATTCTCATGATCAATTATAGTGGACAAAGAATTATCCCAGCAATTCAAAGACGTCAATGGGTACACTGTTGAAATCAAGTACTCTATAGCATTGAATTTACCAGTAGGAACCAAGTTCAACAACAAGTTTGCCAACAAATCAATGCTAGCCACTCTAATCTCTTGGTTGTAGTTTGATAAACAGTAGTGGAATACCTTCTCGTTGGTGTTTAATAAGTTAGTCTGGAATTGATTTTGTTGAGTCATGATAGCTTCAGGTTTCATTTTCGAGCCTGCGGAGTTCGAAGACGTGGATAAAGCAAGCAAGTTTTCGTAGTTGGTCGAAATGCTAAGGAGAAGTAAGTTTTTATAGCAAAGAATGTAGTTTTTCTTGAGCAATACTGTTGAGCTTACTTCATTGTCTAGTATGTTGTAAGAAATGGGCAATTGGGTAATATTTTTTGATATTATCTTTAACAATTTCGACTGCATTTTCTCATCGACGTCCAACTTGGTAGCATATTTTGTGATTGAGTTGAGCAAGTATATCAAGGAGCTATCTATCAACGGTGTCTTTTTCAAGAATTTGTAGATTTGGTTAATTGCAAAATTGATAATCGAGCCCAACGAAGTTGGAAAAGTTTCAAACAAGTCTATAAGTATAATGATAGAAACAGACATTATAGGCAGCAATTCGTCATTGAAAGATGAGCCGGATTCAGACAATTGGATATTTCCCAAGAGATCGTTGGTAAAGTCATAGATCTTATTGGACATATGGTGGAGGATCAACATCAAGTTTCGTGAAACAAGCTTGTAGATATTAAGAGATATTTTCGTTTCTCCATCTTTTGCATCAATAGGAGGTGGAGACCCTGAAGATTTGGGCTTAACTTTGGGTGCAGGTTCCACCTTGTAGTGGTTGATCAAACTAGTGAGTTGACTGATGTAGAGGGCATAATCGACGTCGGAACCGGATTTCAAATGGCTATTGAGATTGATCAAGTACGTGAATATATCACTTTTGTCAATACCATTTTTGATACCTGGGAATTGAACTATCTCTCCCATGTTTACGTTGATTTGGCGTCGGTGCTAGTACAAGAGAAGTCGTTGGTGGAATTTGAGGTGTTTACAGATCAGGCTGGCACGGTAGCGAAATGGAACGCGCACGAACGCGGTGGCAGATTGTCACTACAGTAATTGAGGCAGTCCTTGTAATACGAAACAAGCACTACGCCAGTAGGGCTTACAGGTCTATCCAAAAGTTTTCGGTACGACATGGTCTGTCTGGCGCTGCTGTGTACTTTAGATCTTAGTGCCAGGTCTACTCTTTGCTTTGGTAGAAGTGTGGACGCGGCGGTGGGCACAGAAACCCGGTGAGCTGTCGTTAGCGCTGGCGAGAGTGCGGTGGTGGGCACAGAAACCCGGTGAGCTGTCGTTAGCGCGGCGAGAGTGCGGCGGTGGAGCCCAACTAGGTAATATGGTATATAGATATATTAGTTGCTACAATAAAACAGCCTAGGCTACTTTTCTATGATACATTTGACAAGTGCCCAGTGTGTAGGGTTGGATTACCGGCCAAGCAACCTCATTTTGGATTTGGGTTTATCTTCCAACGGTGCCTGACGTTCCGGGTTGGGCGAGCCCTTTATGGGGGATAGGTCTTGCGAAATGTGCCTGGCCTTACTCCTGCTGGTCTGGGATTTTGCATCCAGACTCGAAGTATCGCTTTTCTTTGACTCCTTCGAAAATATGCTGGTGTTGCTCTTGATACTCGACAGTCGACTCATATCGTTGTGGAGGTTGGTGCTGGAAGGCGATGGAGTCAAACTACCCCTTTTGGCTACTTTGAGCGAGCGCGTGGGAGATGTGTTGTAGGTATCAGTTATAGCTACTGCGTGTTGGTTGGTAGTTGTAGTGGTGGAAGGGGATTTGAGGCCTGCGGTGGTGGAGTTGCGAATAAACGACTGTACTTCGTTGGTCATTTCTTGAAGCTTTTTGAGCGAGGTGGACTTTTTCATCTGTGGCTGATTAGACAGTGACGACGTGGGAGCTGTATACGGTGGACCTGCACTTAATACCTCTCTCATACTTACAACCAGAATATCACCTTCAAAGCTGTTGTCGGACGTCGACGCTACTTTCAACTCTAACATTTCTACACGTTCGCTCAACTCCTTAACTTCTCGTTGGTAGTTGCTAATGTACAATTCCTTCTCCATGCCTTGTTTGCGTTCTCTCTCATAATCGCTCTCGACTATGGCAAGCTTCTCGAGCAACTCGTTGTTAAACTGGTTGGCCAATTCGAGTTTGTTGGACAACATTCGGTCATTCGATTCCATGCTGTCGTTTGCGATTTCAATTGATACCAAATGTTGTTTTAAATTGGTCACTCTGTCGTTGCTTTCTTTTAGTTTGGTAGCGGATGACTGGTGTAGGTCGTTGAGTTCTTGGGATAAGTTGAGGATTTTGGTGGTTGCAGTTTCCAATTGGAGCTTCTTGTCTTCAAGAGACTGTTGTAGTGTTACATTTGTTTGCTCAAGGTCCTGAAGTTCTTCTTCCAATGCTTGTTCGAGTTCTTTGGATGATTCCTGGAACTCGTTCAAGACGGCCTCTAGCTCAACCACTTTGTCGATCAAATCTTCCTTGGAAAATTGGGTCAAGACCTTTCGGCTGTACCTCGTAGGAGTCAATGGAACGTCCTGCTCTCGCGTGGGCGTCGGACTGTCCATTATTGCCGTGCAAGTGATAGTACGACTTGGATTGTAAGAATATAGGTGTTTGGAAGGTGCACGACCTGATAACAGGCCGACGTGGAGGAGCACAGGAGCAGAGGGAAAGAAGAGGAATGAAAAGAAGCAGAGGTGGCAAAGTGGATGGGCGGCTGGGTTGGGAATTGCTGTTTGGATCGTGGTTCGTTTTTGGTCTTTTATGGCACAAGGTCGATTTTGGCGTTTTAGCTGAAAAATTGACGAATTTCACCCAATAATACTAACCCTGTTACCTAAAGTAAAATTCACCTACATGAAGGTTGATCAAAATGCTCAAACAAAGTCAGCACCACTTGAATCTAGTCGACAAGCCAACCAGAAAGCAATACTATACCCACACCACCAGTCCCGTACCCAACCTCCACTGGTCGAGTGTCAGTTGCAGCCATCAGGGTCGTGCGCGCCCACGTCTCCATCGCCATCAACAAATAACCAACAGGGTTACCCGCTTCAACAAAGTAGGGTAACACAACGATAAGCATGGAAGATCAACAGGAAATCGGAGGAGCCCAAGCGCTTCTTCAGCTTGGATCGAAACTTAAGGATGGTGAAGAAGAACCCGAGCTTAGTATCAGCGAAATAGACGAGGATCGCAATGGCACCGAAGTGGTTGTTGGCATCAACGATGGCGACGAAAGACCGGCTGAAGACGTAGAAGACGAAGAGGCCAAAACCACCAATCAACAGATCAACGATGCAGTGGAAGCTGCGGTTATGCGGTATGTTGGCGGCACGCTTGACACCAGTGGAACCAGACGGAACACCACTAGTCTCAATAACAAACGTCGGATCAACCACGAAGAAATCATGAACAATATCAACGATTTCAACCAGTGGAGTGGGTTTTTGGACGACGACGTGGCCAACGACGACTACAGCTATGGTAACGACATATCCAAGACCCCCAAAAGCAACAAACGAAGACGGGTGAGCCAGGACATCGACCCTGAGTTGGCTGGGTTAGGTACCACTGAACACGACCAGTTGGTGGAAGCAGCCATAATCGATGCCAGAGAACTTACACGGCACATCAACCACGGCGACCTAACCGACCACGAAGTGCTTCAGAACACATTGAACGGCGTGCCACCCCACCAGGCCCAACAGGTGCTTGCGGCTGCCAACGCGGCGGTACAGAACCAGGGCCATGGTGCCGACTCGATATCAGCCATTACACAACTAGCGCAGGCCGCGTCCTCGTTGTCCAGTTCGTTAAAGAAAAACAAGACGACGCCTCGAAGCAAGAAGGCCCTCAAACGTATTGAAGAGAGCCTCATCAACTACGCTACAGGCGTCACAGACGTGGCCCCGGAGTCTGAAAAACCGGTGGAGAAAACCAGCTTTAGCCACCTTAATGACGTGGAGTCACTTATAGAAGAGGCATCAAGCCTGGCGTGCAACTGGTACAACTCCTTGGAAGACAACACCGGCAAGGGCCCACGGTTGTTTGCCCCTGTGGAGATCAGTGCAGTGGACCATTTTATCTCTGGCTACTGCCACTTGTTCAAGTGGACGAGAGAGGATGCGTGCAATCGGATCTGGTCCAACGAGCGTAAGAAAGACACGTTTTGGGAGTCGCTTACCCGAGTGCTACCGTACCGGTCGAGAGCTTCCATCTACAAACACGTAAGAAGACTGTACCACATCTTTGAGATACGAGGAAAGTGGACCAAAGAAGACGATGAGTTTTTGCGGCGGTTGGCCACGGACCACGAAGGTAAGTGGAAGAAGATCGGCGAGGCCATGGGCCGTATGCCCGAAGACTGTCGAGACCGATGGAGAAACTACGTCAAGTGTGGAGACCAGCGGACGTCGCAAAAATGGACCACAGACGAGGAAGAGGCGCTCAAGGTGATAGTCACCGATATGGTGAGTCATAGTGATGGCAAGGACAAGCTGAATGGAATCAACTGGACTCTAGTGAGCGACAGGATGAACGGTCGTCGATCGCGTATCCAGTGTCGGTATAAGTGGTCGAAGTTGGTGAGGAGAGAGTCGATGCTCCGGTCTACGTATATGTCGCCCGAGGTGAAGGTATGGTTGTTGAAGCGGTTGGAAACCGCCGGCTTTGAGTTGGCCGAAAAGATCGACTGGGACTACATCAGCCGTTTATATCATAGTGAGCAAAAGGATCTCCTTCCCGATCCGGACTACGACTGGGATGCTGCAGATTTCAAGGCAGCCTTTGAAAAGATGAAGACCGAAATCAAAGACCACCGCAAGCTCCCATTGCACGCGATAATCCAGAAGCTCACCCACGACTACTACAAAAAACAGCCCAAGATAATCAATGGCAGCAGTGTAGATGAGAGGTTGATGCACGCGGACGTGGGTCTCAAACAGCAGGATCTTGCTAAGCAGGCACTGGCCATGCCTTCCAAACCGTACCAGGCCAAGTACGACAAGCCGAAGGACAACGACCACGACAACGATCCTGCTACGATTGCCAATGCTGCCGTTGCAGCCATTTCTACAGTAGGAGAAGAAGATGCACAGCAGCAAGAGTACAGTTTGTGGAGGTAGTAATTAAATAGCAATTTATCATACAGAAATAAAACGAGTATTGATAAGCGAATAGCGATCACATAGTAATATTTAATACAAGTGATGTGAACATTGCAAACAAGACAAGCAACAGGTAACAAGCAACAAGCAAGACAGAGTACACCTGGTGTCTCGTATATATAAGGCAGTTGATAAGATATGCTAGGTCCAAATGAGCCGCGCACGACTGAACATAAACATTTCGAAATCACCGAGTTAACCAGACACATCAACAGTGAGTGGTATTCTGCGGCATATATTGCAAAATGATCGACCAAAAGCCCACCGAAGACGAGTTGCTATCGTTCTATAACGTTCAGACAGTGAGACCCAAATCGCTCCGAGACCTCAATCTCAATTCACAAGATCACTATGACCCTGAACAGATCGCCCAGTTATCCGAGGAAGAAAGGTTCGATCTTTTAAGTAAACTTATCAACGGAGAAGATGGCGTAGAAACAGGAGGTCACAATCCATCGGGATCAGCCCGTGGCGAATTTGAAGATCCACTTGTTGGAAGAGGCTCGAACATCTACAAACAGTTGGTACAGAAACAAGTAATTCAATCGGCATCGGATGCCGAGTTTTCACAGTACTTGATTTCATCTTCTTCTTTCAATTCTAAACAATTTTTAACAACAATTCATGCGCAGACTCCCATTGAAGACCTCACTTCTGCGTTAGACCATCTTGAACACAACATCCACAGTCAAACCTCAGAGTTAAAGGGGGTCATAGACTCGAATTTCCTTAAGTTTATCAACTGTAAGAACTCCATCGACGGAGTATTGACCGATTTCAAGAGCCAGAAATCAAAACTCCAGAAACAGCGAGACGGCTCCAAGGTTTTCAACCCCAACCGTGGCCACAATGCGTTGCTCAACAGGAACAATAACAATTCATCACTATCTTGCATTTTGGAAGACTCCATCAATAATCTTAACACCACATCTTCATTGATGATTAGACCAATAATGGAAAACAAGTTGAAAGAAACAAAGGTGCAAAAATTGATTGACTTTATCCGAATCCACCAGGAGTTTTTCGATTTGCCAAACAAACTCATTGGTTATATATCAAGTCATATGCATGATATATTCATTGAGGATTACAACAAGTTTTTGCAAGATAAAGACTCGTTTTTGGCACTTCAAAAGTCCAAGTATACCCGCGAGTTAGCCAAGTTGGAACAACTGAAGGACGAAAAGGGAATCGAACTGTTGAAACAAGAACAACTAATGATCAACACATCCATACACAAGGTATTTGACGAGGTAGACAACATCATCGAGCATTACAAGAAACGTATCTTCGAAGAGTTGTTGACGTTGGATTTCGAGGCCACCGAGACTAACACCAAATCGGCTAATGCAGCCAACAACCGTTTCCTTTCATTGATCGACAAGCTTTATCAGTTAGATAATGCTAATCAGGAGAATCCTATCTATGATTTCTTGATAAAACAGCTAGATTCGTTAGACGAGGAGCTCGAGTACCAAATAGCCAAGTTTGACAGCAAGTTCAGCATGATGCAACGGAAACTCAACGACTATATTAATTCCTTGCCCGATAGCAGAAAGAACGGTTCCAACATTAAGTACATCAGTGATAAATACAACGAAATTGAAGATTACTTGGTGACTTCTAATGATACTTCAATTGAAAAGTATTTGGACGAATCGATGGCAAATGGCAATTCTGGAGGTAAGGCCGGAACTGATCTTGTTTCCATTTTCCAGAGCAGTGAGAGCTTGGACCTTTCCATCATTAACGAAACTTGGTTGGTTCTCAACAACTTCATCAATTATCTCAATGGTCTTTTCACTAGAAACTTACGCAAGTTTACCAACAACTACAAACATTACCATTCTTATAATATAGATTTTGACAGCAAAATCCGCGATAAGTTTATCATTTTGATTGAAAAATTAAACGTTATCTTGACTACTTTGTTTGAAGATGATGAAAATGGAGGAAATAATAATCAATTGGAGTCTTCGCCAAAGAACTACAAGCAATTCTTGCCCAATTTTACCAATTCTTTATCAGCAATGTTTTATTTGGGTGGTATCAACAAAAATATCAATGAATTCCTTACCAATCTAGGTGAGTTTGTGGGAACACTTGGAAATTTGTCGTCGAGCAGCGACACCAACAAGATCATCAAAAACTTGAGAAACAGCTCGACTAAGATCAACCAGAAGATCTTAGAAGCTATATGTTCGGTTTGGGTTAACGACTGCTCGCAATTCTTCGATTTGGAGGGATGGGAAATCCGCAACAACGGAGGTGTGAACGACGGCAGATTCAACAACTTGGATGGTTCCTACACCAAATTAATGAATATTATTGAATGCTATCAATCTTATATTATGTTTAATCTCAAACAACTCATATCAAGTAAAGGGGACGATGCTAAATCAGAATTCAGAATAGTCTCGTCTTATCCAAGCAAGAGAATATTAGTAAGTATCGAGATCCAATTCATGAGGAGTCTTAATATTATAGTAGATAGTATCATGAAAAAGTACACAATTGAAAGAAATATCGGTAAAAATGAAGAGGGGATCTATAAGGTGCTCACTATGAATAATTTTGACAAGTTGTCTCGTTCAATATACCCAAGATTGATTCAAAAGTTTGATAAATTATTTGAAAAAAGTTTGCTGAGTCAGAATCTCAAATTATTTGCAGATATCGACAAGGCTTCTTTAACTATATTCGACGATATTTTGAACAGAGAAAAAGTTTGGCTTACTGCCAAGGTTAATAAATATTTCTTGAATTTAAGAGACCAAAGTATTATCAAACCCAAAATTCTAAAAGTTGATGGATTTATTTACGAGGTTTTGATTCATTTTGTTAAGCTAATCCATAAAGTGAAGCCAATAACCAGTGGTGAGATCTTTGTTAGTGTAGTAAATGAACTACAGATGCATTTAATCAAAAACACGTTAGATAATTTGAGAAATTCAAATGAATTATCGGTTATCGAATTAGTCAATCTTAAATTAGACTCAAATTTCTTTATGGAAGTATTTGAAATTTCAAGTACTTTAAAGTTTAATGACCAAACTTTTAAACTGTTGGAGATATTGCTAAACACAGTGGAAGAAAAATTAGGAGGTGAAGCAAGTTATTCCAAAAGCAAGTTTAAAAATGTATTAGATACAAACTTGAGAGACTCCGAAAGTCAATTTAGTTGTTTCTAATGTTAGGTATGTGTACATCTTTATATATCAAATAACAGATATTGAGTGAAATAATTAGCCTGATCTGGTTTAATCTTAGATCTGGATCGGAGGCTTACGTAAAATTCGCTACTATTTTAGTGTTTCTACATCAAGGCTCACACCAGATCATATACGATAGAACAAGTCTACTCCTACAATCATTTTGCAATAGCAAAGGTTTATTACCCAAGGAATATATAAAAAAAAAAAAAACTCGAACATAGTAAACAGAATATGGGCCCTAGCCAATTCTGTCTACGATATAGATACTCCAAACTTCCCCCCCTCCAACAGAAAGAAAGTAATGGAAATTAAAATATTAACAAACCAGCTGAAAAATCCAACAACGTTTCAGGTGCTTTTCTGGGCAAGCCCCATTGTGTGTGTGTGTGTGTGTTTGAAAGCAACCTGAAATTGAAAGATTGAACAATCAGCTAGTATAAATTAGCTATTAGGACAAACCTATAAAGATGCTTCTTTGGTAGGCTTTTCAGATTCAATAGGAATGACATCCTTTTGAGTTTCAACGGAATCAGAGATATCTTCATCTTGACCAACTTTGGTTTTCTTGACTTTTTCAAACAATTCTTCTTGTTCAGCAAGAGTCAATTCGTTCTTCTTCTTACCCTTAATATGGTACATTGGGTTCAATTGTTGTAAAGTAAAGTTGGAAGTGAATGGCAAGTGTCCGGTCTTTTCTTCGTAGAACATCAAGAAAAGGGTAACGATAATTGCAAGCCAGTAGATATTGTATGAAATAACAGAACCATAGGTTGCAGAGTTTTGCCATCCTAACAAAGCGTTGAAAACATCCCAACCGTTGTCGGTTTCAGGATTACAACAGTTAACATGCCAAACAGACTTGGTGATATCATAAGTACCTGGACCAGAACCATTTTCAGCTGCGTCACCGCCAGTTTGGTTATTGTAAACGTGTTGTTCGAAATACCAAATACCTCTGGAAAATAAACCGGCAGAAATCAAGTACAAGATACCGGTGGAGAAAATCAAGAAAACTTGTAAGGAGACAGTGGAACCAGAGTAATACAAGATAGAACCGACAGCAAGACCAGCAATGATACCACAGATGACAGGGATTGGGAAAGCAGTGGCAGGAGAATTCAAACCAACACCACCAACGAAAACAACCGCTTCCAAACCTTCTCTCAAACAAGTAATAAATGGCAAAATGAACATACAGTACTTCTTGGTAAGATAACCAATCTTAAACCTATCTTTTCTGTTGTCAGGAACTTTAACCAAGGCCCTAGCCAACTTAACTCTCCATTTTTCTTTCATTTTGTTAATACGCAACATAGCAATACCCATAATGGAAATTAAAACAGTTGCAATAATACAAAAGATACCTTCCCATAAATCTTCAGACTTCGACCAAACATCATTACGAAGCGAATAAAATGCACCGATGAAAGCAGCACCGATAATCAAACAGAGAATGACTCCCGCTACTGCACCAAACCAAACCTGTCGCTTTAGCTTCTTGTAAATGGCAGGATCTTCAGTTCCTCCGAGACCTTGCTTTAAAAAGGCAAGAAGAACTGAGACAACAACGATAGCTTCTAAAGCCTCTCTAAAGACAATAAAGAAAATCTGGACATTAAAAACATTCACCATGTTGGAGGGGTTCAGTTGTGTATAAATTTCAAAATTAATTGAACAGGCAGCTGATGGACTCTAATTTATAGCTGGGAAGACAATGCAAAATAAAATTTGCATTAGTATTGGTTAGAAGAGGGCATGGGGCGAGCCCCCCAAAATATTATTTTAATAAGCTTCATGCATGGATCACAAAGATTCAAATGCATGAAAATCAATTTAATCTTTTAAATCTAGGTAGGGAGTAAGGGAGGCTAATTTTGAGGACTGGCGCAAACAATAGAGACTTACATGAAGACAGCACAAACCATTGGACAGATACATATGATAGAGATATAACAGATGAACACTCTAGCTTGGAAACAATTTGGAAAAGAATCATTCCATCTGGAGGAGTGGCACATCTGGGAGATTGATAGCAAAAATATAAGATTTAATAAGGGTCATATCCAATTAGAAGCTGTTTCAGCATTAAGTTTAATTTAAAATAGGCTTTTAGCTAGTGTAACAAAACTGGCCAATCGAGTAAAGCAAATTGAAATACTAGATTAGGGCTAATCATTTCGGAAATATATTAAATTAGATTCCAGGCATGGTTAGTTGAACTGGCGAACCTCTAATTTGTAAAAAAAAAAAAAAAGCCGCATCGTAAGATCCAAAGACAAACTATTGGAGGAGGCGTTCCCGCAAACGGATTAGAATTTGTCACAGCCAATGGGGGGAGAGCGAAGGTAAATCGCTTCTTTCGTCAAGCATATCCTAAAAATTTTACCTAATTATAGCCCAGAGAGATGAAGTGCTCTACTGATTCACTCGTATTTTGCTCTATCTTATCGATGTGTCAAAGTCTTAGCTAATTCTACATTATCTGATGGGAGATTTTTCTTGGGGCCAAGCTTTCTTGCACTGTTTTCTGGTGCAAACCATCGTTGGGAAATGTTCTACTTACGTAACCGAGCTATGGAAGGCTGGGCAGTCACGGTTCAAAATCAACCTGCACCACCTCAAAATTCGGTAAAGGGACGACCGGTACGCTCTCAACCACGTGATGTATACTGCCGTGAATTTTCAGTACAGATGCAAATAGTTCGACTGTGTCAGCATGAGTCCGGGCCAGGAGTTTACATTACGGGAACACGGTGCTGCAGTTACAGCAACCGACTCAACCGTGCATGACGGAAATGTCATGTTTGTATCGGGCGACGCAGAAGGCTGGATAGTATGGTGGGATATTGGATTAAAGAGACCCAGAAAGAAGTGGAAGGGCCATGACTCCAACATCATTGCTATTCAAATAATTGATTCCAAACGGTTTTTGAGTCAATCGAAGGATTCAAGTGTTAAAATATGGAACTTTAGTTCTATTGGAAAAGACGCAGTTAGTCCTAGCATGGAAATTCCTATCAATTCATTAAATTTTTGCAATGTGGTATATCATTATCCCTATTTGTTCACTCCAGCATCTATTGATTCCAATAACTTTGATATGTATACTCTCGAGGAAGATGGCAATGGCTATGACTTCTCCAGAATAATAGCCAATTGTAATCCCCATGAACTATATACCCATCAATCTAATATTATCGAAATGCCTTCGGATCTGGACGTAGCAAGATCGGGATTTGGGATCATAATGAGACTAGGATATATTAATGAGTATAATGTACTTTATTTGGGATTTGAATCGGGTCACATTTTGGCTATTAATATCGATATTCAAGCACCCAAATCAAGTTCGACTCTGACAAAAACCTCAATTGATCGTACAATCATAAATAAGGAACCAAAACTAAAAGTTGTATACTACAATTCATCACATACTCCAAATCCGATAATCTCATTGATCGAATCTGGAAATAATCTCATATCAGGTTCTACGAACAAAAAGATCATTTCTCACGATTATTCTCACGATAAATTATTGCATGAACACAAGCTTAACCACTCGGGCATCCAGTGCATATCCAAATACAAAAGTGGATTTGTGGTCGGATATTGGAACGGTGTCATCGAAGGTTTAATTTTGGACTCGAAAAACCCTTTTTTTACCATAAAGAGGGAAATTCCTCGTGTGAGAGCCACTGAATCTAGCTTGACCTCAGTGAACGAAGGATCCAAAGAAGATACGAAGGACTCGATGAAATTGACCAGCATCAGTGTAATTGAACTGTCTAATCAAATTTCCACCATCGGCAAATCCTACAAAGAATTGATCAAATCGAAAAGATCGGGTATCCTGGCGAACGATTCTTTGTTAATGGTCGGATACGAAGATGGAACTATTATCGCATTTAAATAGAATTTAATATAATTGAATAAGTTAATTAATAACGGGTATGTATATTTAAATTCGAAGATGATATAAACAAAATGAAGAGGTATTATCCTAGTTCAAACGTTAGGTCAACTTCCATAAGATCAAGGTCAACACAAAGATTGTCATCACCAGTTGTTGCAGGATAGAGGTTAAAGATGAATTTATTTAGAGAGGCAGGAATCATAATCAAACAACATGAGCCATTCTATTCATATCAAAGGCTCTTCAAGAGTTCGTTATTAAACGGAATGATCCAGGTCTCTATTTTTTTTTTTCGATTTTTTAATTTTGAATATTTTTTTTGATTTTTTTTTGATTGATTTGAAAATGTTTGATGAAAAAAAAAATACTTCTTAATTCAGGATGAATAAGAATGGTAGTATTAGACCAACAAACCACAATAAAAAGAGAAAGACTGATTTGTACGTCTGAAAAATTTGTTCATGAAGAGTAAAATAAACAAACTTATAAAGGATAAAAATATGAGAATTAGAAAGATGCAACATATCCTGATACAGTAAATGATATTGAAAGGTTGTGGGGGCTTGGGTAATGGAGGATCTTTTTTTTCTTTTGATAATGGAAATGGGTAAAATAAGCAAAACATTAAATAAATAAAATCTTAAACATATCATGATATTTCTCTAACCATTAAAACCATTTAAAAAAATTCATTATCATTAGCCATACAATTAAAATTTGGATTAATTGAGCTTTAGGAAGAAGGAGTAGCGATAGATCCTGGTTAATTTGGCAAGCCAAATCCTTCGAGAGTTATATAGAGGTTTTAAGAATAAGACAAATGCCATTAACAGTCCTGCACTAACTTAAACTCTTCATCCAATCTATCCTTTAGGTACTACTTCTTCAAGTATTCAAAGCCAAGTTCAAATTGTTTGGTTCAAACACTTGCGAGTTTCTCTTGTTGTAATTGTTGTTAGTGTTGTTGTTTGGGTTGTTGTTCGGGTTGTTGTTAGGATGATTGTTAGGATTATTATAGTTGTTGTTGTTGTTGTTGTTGTTGTTCACGTACATGGACCTTCTATTGTACTTTTTGTTCCCTTGGTTATTATGTTGTTGGTGATTGTTGGGGTTGAAATGTTGGTTACTGTAGCCATTACCACTGCTATTTCTATAAGATCTGTTGTTATTAAATTGTTGAGATTGTTGTTGTTGTTGCTGTTGTTGATGACCTTGTCCGTGTCCCTGGTACCCATGTACTTGCCCTTGGTGCCCATGACCTTGACCCTGGTTACCATGACCTTGGTGAAGTTGATTATATGTATATGGGTTGAATTGATAGGCCGGGTTGATATCATAAGCTGGATCATTTACAGAATGGTTAGGCGGGGTTGGAGTCCTTGGTTTACCATCATAATGATTGTTCGGATTATTTATGTTGGTCTTAAAACCTTGTTGTCCTTGAACGATGCCACCATTAACTGAACCTTGACTTTGAGCTTGAGGCAAGTTAGGTCTCTTTGGCAAAGTTAATTGAGTTGGAGTGGTTGGGATATTAAGACTCGAGAAATCAGAACCGCTCTTACTATCAAACCTAAGCGAATTTCTCTTATTCTTTCTTCTCTTACCTTGAATAGTGTTATTTCTAGAAATTGAAGAGGATTTTTGATGACCAGGGTTAACACCATTATTATTAGGTCCGCCAGAATTTCTTTGAGGAGTGTTGCTATTACTGTTATTGGTAGAAACATTGGAGTCAGTTAAATCTGGCGAGTTTATCAATGTAGCTTCTTCATCAAACGAGCAATTAAATAATGTTTCATTGGCATCATTTAAGATTTCATCCAAGTCAAAGTCTACCTTCTCATGCTTTGAGATTTTATCTTGCAAATCGGGGTGTTTGGCTAATAATGCAACAATGGCTTCAGAGTTTTCTTGAAGGGTAGCTTTGGATTCTTGTCCATGGACCTTGGAGATCTTAGCTAATTTGGATAATAATTCCAAGATAGTCTTATTCTTAGTAACATAAAGATTATCCATGGTCTTTCTCTTGTTAGTTAAACTATCCAACAAAGTATCTATATCTTTATCATTATTGACCAATTTAGAAGATAAAGATTCATATCTTTGGGTGTTTTCTAATTTATATGATTCAAATTGAGTAGTCAAGCTACTAAGTTCCTTTTGATAATGCTTTTTGTATTCAACCTGAGAGGCAATTAACGCATCGTAGGCAATTTTCAATCTTTCATATTCAGCCGTAGAGGAAGCAGAAGATTCTTGCAAATTCTCACACCTAATTCTCATGTTCTTGTTGTTCAATTCCAATGATTCATTAGCTGAAGATAACTCATTGAATTGATCTTCCAAATCACTAATTCTACGTTCTTTTCTTTTTAACAATGCATTTATCATATCATTTTCATGCTTTGCATTAGCTAATTGATCAACGAATGATTCGTTCTTCTTTGCTACCAAAGAGTATTTCTTCTTGTAGTCATCACTGGAGATTTTGACAGAGTCTAGTTCATTTTTCAAGGTATCTATTTGAGAATGCAAAGAATCAATGACTTTGGATGTACTTTTTTGTTTGATAGGGCTGTTTTCGTCCATTTCGGAAACTATTATTTACCAAGATAAACCTTCTGATCACTGGATAATTAGTTGGACGATTGAAATTGTTGATATAAACTTAACGGGTATCTGATCTAATATGACTTCCTATACTATGTTAGTGATGTGAATTTGAAAAAATCTGGGTTTTCTGATAATGAATTGTGGCCTCTTAATTGTTGGATCAAGCAGGGAAGAAATAAAAATTAAACTTTCAAGAAAATGATTTGAAAGAAGCAAGCAACGAATTAATACAGAATATTGTTTAAGAACTTACTATTAAGATCCAATAAGTTTAAACCGAACTCTGACCTTTACGCTTTAGTTCTAATACACTCAGTATATTAAAATCTTTAACGTCTAGTTATTTTGGTTGTAAGTTCGAAAGAAAAATTTAGACGGTGACATTTTGTGTTTATCTGGTTAGACAAAATGTAAACACGACATCATGATCACGTGGACCACGGAATTGTCAAGTTCCGTAGTTGCAGTACTTCAGGGGTAGAGGCAAAGAGACAGTTGCAAAATACATACAATAGAGGTAGTCATGCTGTTACCGGGAGCAGAAACGGGGCTGGGTTGGCTTCTAAATAGCTGTTGTAGGGTAGTAACAGTAGCAATGATCCGGGAAATAACACGTGACCGAATCGTTGAGGTCAGAAAACGTAAATAGTGCGACATTCACGTGCGGGCTGAGGTTAAATTTAGTTAGATTAGCGATATTCTTCTGGGATAGCATTGTGTGCCATTTGATTAAGAGGTGAGTTTAGATCCAAATACAGTTTAGACAGTACTCCATATTATCCGGCTATTCTATTATATGGAACCAAAACCGGCACTCCAAAACAAACACCGCAGTATTTTTTTGCTCCGCACATGATATTGATTTTGTCCATGCATAATCAAAATACTGTGGGGGTGAAAAAAGATCAGGAATGCAAAAAAAAGAAATGATTCCGCCCAGGATCGAACTGGGGACGTTCTGCGTGTTAAGCAGATGCCATAACCAAC